>JAPVRG010189407.1:0-10190 GCA_029783565.1 Rhagoletis cerasi | reverse complement strand
TTTTAAAAAAAGTGATCACTATATTGTATCCGCCATTTTGAATTTTGAAAAGCTGACTTCAGATTCCTAATTAGGAACGCCAGAAACCCCCGGTAACAAGTTCCAACCCATAAAAAAGCGTAAATCGTACAGTATCAACGTTTTAATTTTAGTAATCTCTTTTCGAAAGCATATTTTTGAGCACTAGGCCCATTCTAACTGTCCAAGACAGGCATGTAATTAAGGGAATGTTCCCCAATAATACCAAAGTAATTACATGTAAAAACAATATTTTTAGCTGCATTTTAACTTGTCACGAAAATAAAAAAATTTAGAAAAACGGACCAGCGCGACTTCTCAAAAAACTTTTTTTTCAAAACCAAAAAATACGTTTTTCTTTTTTCACAAATGACAATAATTTGAGGTAGCGTTTATGAATTTCAAAAAAGATTTTCTTTTTGGACCACTCTAATGTACATATATATGTACATGCATACAAATGTATGTACTTGGTCCAAACTTTTATGAAAAAAGTGTTCCCCAAATTCGCTGAACAGTTCGCATTTCATATAGAAATATACATATATTGCCAGTTTTGGCTTAATATATTAAGGGCTGTCGGTCGCTCAAATGCCCTAAAGTCTTTCTTTCAGGTTCTCACAGCTCTATGTGCAAAAAAACTGACCAGCTGTCAAATTAAAAAAAAAATCTGTTAATGAAAGTCAGAAAAGTGAGCGTTCAAGTAATAGCTTTTGTGAAAAAGAGATCTGCATCTACAAACTGGATTTTGGGATCACCAATTCCGAGCTTTTCTGCAGCTCGATTTTTCCGAGGTATTGCTGTTTTACGAATGGTTCAGTTTCTCCATTTCAAGAACGGTAAGACCTTGTCAGAGAGTTACAAATTGAATTGCCAGGAATTTGATGCAATTGACAGCGTGCTGGAACTCGCATTCAGCGCCAAATCTCATGCGTTCGAAAGTTAAAAAAGCTTCACGAGAAATAGATAGTATTTTCCTTTCAGCTTCGGAATAAAACCTGTGGAACTGTCAAACTACAATTTTACTATCTCAAGTGAGAGTAAAAGGAGAACAGATACAGAAGCATATAGGAACGCAGAAAGTACTATTTCCTATAAAAACGTTAGGCGGTTTGTTTCCATGTAATTGGTACAAAACTGATTTGGCTGAAATATCACTAAATAATTATCAAAATCTATACATATTCAAAGATTTCGTTGTTTACTTCCATTTTTTAACAAATATAAGGTTCTTTGCTTTCACCGCTTTCTGCGTTTGTTTGCAAATGCAAATCAGCTGATCGTTTGACACTTCTCATGAACTTGCAGGAAAAAAAACTCCGGTCTAAATCCTGTAACTTCTGACTAGTAATAGTTGCTCAGTTACTCTCTCAAAAATGTCCCCACTTACAGGTTTTATGTCTATAGGAACGACTTCCTGTAAGTTTTGACTAAATCCTGTAAACCGGACTGGAACAAACTAAGATATGTAATTACAATTGAAATCGATGGATCAAAACAAAAAGTGGACCGAATAGCAGTACTTATAACAGGAAACGGACCAGAAAAGCTACTCGGAGAACCGAAAATATATAAGTAACTGGGGAAAATAAACGTCCTTAACTTAATGCTCCAAATTAAGGGACTAGTTTTCTATACGATAACGAATAACAGCAGTCGTCTTAACGGCGCATGTTCTTTAGAAGAAAAAAATGTTTGGATTGCGTGCCGCCACCGCGTAATTTTACTTTCATTTGTTTTCTCTCATGAGTTTGGCTCTACTCAAAGTCCAGAAGCTGAACACTTTCAAAAAAAAAGTCATCACTTGATAAATCTTCGTTGCTGTTGCTGTTAACGACTGTGCTGAACGGGGAATTTGTTTGATTCAAAAATATAACCAAATGCTTACTAAAAATCAAACAACAAAAAGAGTACATTCTTCGTTTAGTTTCAAACCACAGAAAACAGTTTACTGACCCATAAAAAGCTGCGCTACTAACTAGAACTTAATTTGTGTACATTAATATGACCGCAGCCATGTGTAAAAATAAAATCGCTTTGAGTGACCTCTAAATAATGTTTGTTTTTAATAAAAAATCTAATATTGTTTTACGAATAGTAGCATAAAAATAGCCTCATTCAGCAATGATTTGTCGGTTATAATTGTTTTTGGACCACCTTAACTCACATTTGTTTGTTAAGTAGAACACACATGACTGCGAAAGCTTTTGATTAGAATCGGTAACAAATTTGACTTTATTCGCCACACGCCACAAACAAATGTAGGTACATATGTAAATATGTGCATATGAATGTACATTAGAGCGTATCGCCTTACAGGCTAAATAAAAAAAGCTGGCCGTGCACCCCCTCATATGAAGTGTTTTTAAAAAGCATTTAAAAAAATAATAAAAATTTTTTTTGGACAACCCTAGTAGTCGCCCAATTACATTTTTCTTCATATATTTGGCATTTATAGTCGGATTTTAAAGTGTGATACATCAATGTTTTTGTCTCGAGAAGGGGGGTTTCCAACGGATGTTCATTGGCCTCATGTGCTCCATTGAGGCACTTACCCACCAGATTTCAGTTGCTACCACCCTAACGAACCGCCCTAATGACAGTAAATTAATCACCGTCAAAAATCATTAATCTTTTGCGAAAAAAGTATTTCGATTTGTTAAGTAGGAAAACCTACGGAAAAAACCTACGGAAAAAACCCACTTTTTTTGTTTTTGTTTTTTTTTTGGTTTTTTCTTATGGAGCACCTGAGGTCAATGAACTTCCATAGAAACCCCCCCTCATCGAGACAAAAACATTGGTGTATTACACTTTAAAATCCGACTATAAATGCCGAAGATACGAAGGAAAATGAAATTGGGCGACTACTAGGGTTGTCCAACAAAAAATTTTTATTATTTTTTCAAATGCTTTTCAAAAACACTTCATATGAGGGGGTGTACGGCGAACTTTTTTTTCAATACGGTCTAATGTACATATATACATGTATGTACATACAAAAGTACGTACTAACGCACATATTCAATGAAAATATAAAATCGGATGCTTAGAGCATACATTTCTGCTCTTCGACATTTAAATGTCAAAGTGAAAATCCACCAGACAAACATTTTTTCGCAAACGAGTTTAGCTTTGCACGCTTTTGAATTTTAAACAAATTTCAATTACGATATCATTCAATTCGATTCAATCAAGCAATATTTCTTGTCTGATTCTCATTTCAACTCTGCGGTTCGCATTGTATACAAACTCTTCTTTAGGCTTTGAAAACTCCATGCGTTTTTGCTTACTACATAATATGTATATTTACGTATGTATATTTATGATAAAGAAGCGAATATATGTAGGTACATATACACATATATATGTATATTATTTCAGAGCAATGGTATTATTCTTCGATGCCTTTTAATAAGTTGAAAAGTGAAATCTGTGGTCGACTATTCAAATTGGAGATGGAAACTATACCATATGTATATGTATATGTATGTAAGTATTACAAAAACAGAACGACGGCATTATTGTAATTCATTTTGTATCCAAATTGTGTTTAAAACTGACACTGGAAAGGTTCAATAGAACCAATGGTGAATGTTTTGGGTACATTATTTTCAATACCGAAGGATATCAACCTTCCCAGTTTTTAAGGACTTTGTTTTCTCTGGGTGGCCAATTCTCTTTGCCTTCGACTCGAGATTTTACATTAACAACTTTTTGTACTTTTTTCCAATGTGATTTGATGCTACATCTTCTTAACTAGATTAACAGAAGATAGAATGCTTCGAAAGCTCAATGAAAAAGCTTCGAGGCCACTGTTTAAAAATTTTAAGTCATTTCAAATGTAATACTTTTAACCAAAAATATATAAATTGTCTTTTCGATACCATTAAGCATAAAGCTGTTCTATCCAGTATCAGGATGACCGAGCTTTGTGCATATACCTTTTGAAGTTTTCAAAAATTATATAAAAGATGAAGGCTTGTGTATCAAATAATTGTCATTTATTTAGATAGTTTTAATTTATAAATGTTTTTTATGTAACATGAAAAAACATGCTCCCTTAGGATCGTTCTTCACTTATACTTACAGATATGTTTTCTTAACAACTTGCTTTAGCAGCATGCGGGTGTCTGTCAGATGGCAATATTTGCGGGTTGGCTATATTGAAAATCATCTCAAGGTGTTTCAGCAAAACTATTATGAATTTTCTCATGAAACTTGGCGTAGATGTTGAGAAACAAATAAATTTAAATCACTCTTTTCACTTTATTAATAGTGATATTGAAGTAATTTGGTTTTACATTTTTTCACACAAACCACGTATCATTTATGTTTTCATAAATATACGATATTTACAATGTTCAAAATGCATTTACTAATGCATTTACTACTTTCACTACTTTTCTTTAACAAACTGAAATCAAAATGGCTGTAACGGCGAACAGCAAAGTTCTACCAGATGTTCGAAAATGAACTCGGCCCGCTTCACTATGCCTTACGTAGAAGTATTTTTGTTTTCATACTTCCTCTCAACTTTTTAGTTGATATTGTTTTGAACTTTTATTCAATATACATAGCTGTACCCAACGACGTTGCTGCGCCTCAAGATACTTATATAAACAATTTTTGAACCAGTTTCATACGCATCTTTTCACCGGTTTTCTTAACACGAGTGGAAAATTAACATTTTTGGATTTCCTCATTTGAGGCACAAATTATAAAAAAAAACTGTTTTTTGAGTAACCAACATAGGCATGTTTGATATTTCCTAGATAATTGCGAAACCTGAAACTCAATTCAACAGAATCCCATTTAATTAAAAATCATTTTTAATTGTACAACTTTGAACTGTTTTAACCCTAAAAAACAATTAAGTGTGATATATTTATTCGTGAAATACTAAGAATAGTTACAGAGACGCGGGACTTCGTTCTCGTAGATATAAGCAAAAATGTTCAATAAATGAAATGAAAATTTCCTATGCCAAGTGATTCTACTGCTCAAATTTATAAAATTCAGTTAGCCACTATATATAGCCGTAAAAAAATAAGAAAGAGTCTGATTTCTCATAGCTGAGCCTTAAGCACATTTAAAAAATTGCTTTGATATGTACGACATTGGTTTAAAAAGTCTACAAAGTCTCCACTATTTAACATTTTGAATGGCTTATTAACATTTAGTAGCGGTTGCGACCTCTTAGATTTGGTCAGACATTTGCTGTTTAATAATATTAGATAATTTTTTCAAAAGATATTGACAAATAACAGCGAAAGGTACCAAAAATCAGGTATTTTCGAAAAAATCTCGAAAACGCTTCTTTGAAAGAAATAGGTTTTATTTTTATGTTCAGCGACCCAAAATTAGCTTAGAAAACATTTTTTTTCTTAGGTTAGCGCGGTTATGTCAAAATTTGTCGACTAGTGTTATTCTTTAACGAATTAATTTCTTTCTCATGTCGATGAGTTGTATGATCAACTTTTAGAACAGATACTGCAGCCGCCAGCAAAGCACGCTTCGCATTGAGCGAATGTTTCGCTCGTTAAAATAGCGGAACATATGACAAAAAATTCGATATCTTTTGCTAACTACCAGTAAATAGTATGAACATATTTCTATAAGTGTACAAAATTTAATAAATTTCTCTTAGAAGAAATTTTGTTTTTAATTTTACCTTCCATTTAAATTCAATCGTTAATAACACAGACATAAACGTAAAAAAAATTATAATTAAAGCCCATACTAAGACGGAACAAATACATTTTTTTCCATTAAGTTTCGTTAAAAGGTTTCCAAGATACAACACTTTAAAGAAAGGTATGTATGAAGTTTTGTTAAAATTTAAGTCCCGAGTAAATAGGCAACCCTACGTCTTATCGGCAAAATATGCTGCAGGTATATTCGTGTCACCTAGACCTTCAATCTCTTCAACTTTCATCCAAATCCTTAGAGGTCGCACACAGAGGTGGCCGCGGTGACATGAAATGCCTCAATATTAAAAATCAATACAACCTGCAGAAATATCTAAACTTGCGTTTGTGTACTGGTTTTAGCTGGCCCACTTGGTTTTGGGGAAAAAATTTAATGGGTATGCCATTTGGAATAGCCGACTTTACAGACTGTTGTGCTCTACGAAGGGCTCCTCAAAGGTTAAAATCAATCAGGTGAGCCATTTTTGAGTGCTTGCAACCAATTTTAACCCACTTCTGGCCAATAATAATACAATGTACAAAGCAGTCAGATCGGTTCACTACAAAATTCAAGAAAATATGAGATTTTTTTTGTGACGAAAGTTTTAAATTTCCAAGGAAAGCTGAATCTTTTTTTACAATTCTAAAGTATGTTAGGTTAGGTGGCAGCCCCGTGCAATCGGAGCTCACTTAGACAATTTGAGATTGTCCTTAGTGATACCACAATTCTGAACGTCCCGAGCCGATTATGTATTTACGAATTCGGCTAATCTCAATGCCCCCGAGCTTTTGGGGGCTGTTTAGGATGTAAGAGCCCAAGTACTTCAACCTTACCCCCGTAACCGCTGGGCACCTAAGAAGGTAGTGTTGAGGTGAATCCACCTCGTCATCTTCCGGGCAACTGTGACAAACGGAGTCCGGTTCAACCTTACTGAATCCACCGCCCCTTGATAGCGGCCACTTCCGCCTGGAATACAATGCAGAAGTCCGGGAGCCTGAACTTAGTCCAGATGGTAAGCTCTCGACAGGAGACCCCACCACCAACCCTGCCTTACAGTTTTGATCCATTAGAGAAGTTCACCGCATCCCCCTCCAGAAGTTCCACCCGGCCCACCCCTCCTTTGAGGGTGGCGCAGAAATCTGTGCGATCAGGGATGAAATCGAAGCCTCCTAGAACTCCAGATTGTCCATTCCTTAAGTTGGTCAACCAATCGTTTCCCCTGAGTGTAATAGCTGTTCGCGCCGCGGCAATTCTGCCTGCAACGTCGACAGGCACTACGTTCAGCATTACGTTCGGTGCTGCTTAGCTAGTGTAGCCATAAAACATAATTGGCTTGACTACGGTCTCGTAGAGCCAATATACAACTTTTGGCGAAATACCCCATCTCTTACCAATAGCTTCCCTACTGCAACATAAGGCCACTGATGCCTTCCTTGCCCTTTCTTCGATGTTTGGCCTCCACGACAACTTTCTGCGCAGGATCAAGGCCAAGTACTTGACCCTGTCAGACAGCTGAAAGCGCAGACCTACAACTGAAGAAGAACAGCGGCGGGGATTTTATATTGTCTAGTGAATATTTTCTAGTAAATAGGTCACTTTTGGCAGCCCAGTTAGTAACTATGTTAAGATACCGTTGGGTCATTTCATACAGCGTGTTCAGGTATTTCAACTATAAGTGCAACATACCCGACAGCCGTGTTTCTCTAGCTCCTCTAGGAAATCGTTCACTACTACGACCCAGAGGTTAGAGAACACCTCCCTGCCGGGTCTCCCTGTTCACCGTGCGATGCAAGCAAGCGCTGCCCCATATGGCCATGCCAGTTCTGGCACGCAGCAAGTTTTGGATTAGCCTAGCCTAGCTTATCCAGCGACTTAACTATTGCGTCCAGCAGGACATTATTAAAAGGCCCCTCGATTTTGAGGAAGGCTCCTACACCAAAGTCCTTGCGAATAAGGCCTCCTCTATTCACCTCACAATTGCGATTTCTACTGACCTTCCTTTACAATAAGCATACTGAGCTCTTGATAGGCGATCCCGAGGAATCACGCTCCTTATGTGCATTTCAACCAGCCTCTCCAACGTTTTCAGTAGAAACGATGAGAGACTGATTTGCCTGAAGTCCTTGGGAACACCATGAGAGCTCTCTCCGGCCTTCGGGATGAACACCACCTTGACGACCCTCCAACCCCAGGGAATATACCCGTATCTTACGCAGTCCGCGTAGATTGGGGCAAACCAACGGAACGACACCTCTGCAGCTTTTTGCAGCTGTGCAGGTATGATGCCACCGGGTTCTGGAGATTTGAAGAATTTGAGCGAATTTATCGCCCACGTCAGGCGGCGGTCATCCACAAGGTCAGAAAAAACAGCACAGTCTCCACGCACTTTCCATAAGAAAATTTCATCCAGGAGCAAGCTAAGTGACTCCTCACTACTCACAGTCCAGTGTCCTGCTTCATCGCTCAAGTAACCCAGCGGGCGGGATTCCTAGCGCGAATACGCCTAAATGTGGAGGATTCATGATACCCTTCAACGTTTTCGCAGAAAGAACTCCATGCAACTCTTTTCGCCTTTCTTATCTCGGACTTGTAGATTCCTAGTCCAATCTTATTAAGTTTCCAATCAGAAGACAACTTACTCCTAAGGGCCCTATTGAATAATCGTCTGCTCGACGCCCTTAACTCAGAGAGCTCCACCCTCCACCAAAGGGGACATGCGCTTTCAAGAGCATTTCTGCACGCATAGCTGAAAACTTCGACAAGCTCATCTAGCGATTCCCTCGAATGCACCGAGTTTACTTCTGGCGAATCATGTTTTTTCCTCGTTCTGGTCTAGACAGAAAAAAATGGGTAAAATATTTTCCAGCAAGCTTGCAATGGATACCCATTTTGCTGTGTTAGAAAATTTTGATCTAGGCTCATATTTTGACCTACATCTCCGAAAACATACAAAGCAAGCAAGCAACAGAAAACACGTGTAAAATATTTTTTAAAAACTTTTACTTTGATACCCATTTTGTACATGTTAAAAATTTTTGATCTAAGCCCATATTGTAACCTATAATAATAATAAGATATTCTGGCGCTACACAATATATTAGTTTTCGGCCGAGCTTCCCCTCCAATTTTTGGCGTGCGCCTTGATGTTATCACACAAACGGGAGGGACCTACAGTTTTACGCCGACTCCAAACGGCGATTGTATTTTTATGAGAAGCCTTTTCAAGACAGAACACGCTCGGAGGTTTGCCATTGCCTGCCGAGGAGAGGCCGCTGTTAAGAAAAAAACTTTGTTCTATAATTTTTTTGCGATGTTGCTCGGACCTGGGCTTGAACCCAGGTTCGTCGAGTGGTAGTGCGCACTTCTAACCACTACGCCACAGCAGTCGCCCTATATCTCGGAGAATATACAAAGCAACCAATAAATAGAAAACACAGCTGTACATTTTCTAAACTCTTTGCACACATTTTAGCAATCGGTCCACGTTTTGACCTTTGTCTCAGAAAATATACAAAGCAACAAAAAAACTGAAAACACGGGTAAAATATTTTTCAAAACCTTTCAATTTGATACCCATTTTTTTATGTTTGAAAATTTTGACCCAGGCCCTTGTTCTGACCAATATCTCGGAAAATATGCAAAGCAACTAACCGAAAACACGGGTAAAATATTTTTCGATAATTTAATTTGATATATATGTTGTACATATTCGAAATATTTTGTATACATTAGAAACTTTTTGACATTGGTCCACATTTTGACCTATATCTCGGAAGCTATCGAAAATAAATAAAAAGGAGAAGGCACGTGGTAAGTATTTTATGAAGACCTTTAATTTGATACTAATTTTGTATTCATTGGAAAGTTAGGGTCTGGGCCCATATTTTGACCCTCAGCTCCAGCAGATTTTGCTTGGTGGTCTTAATATTCTAAGGTGGTCTTAATATGGTAAGGCATTATTACGTGCAACTTATTCCTATGGGGTTTGAATGAACGCACATACATATGTTGTTACCAAATCGATTGACTCCACTTTTTCTAAAAGCCTTTTCAAAACCATTTAGACACTCGTATTGTATTAAATAATTTCACTTTTCATGTTCTAACCCACACTTAACTTCACATAATATGTATGTACACATCGTTGCGTTAATACAAAAAGGCCCAAACTCATTTCTTTTAAAAGATAGCTCTGCGCAAAAGCCGGTACATTACTCATTAAAGACTTAACCGAATTTAAAAGCAACTACTTTATTACAAAATTTGTTTCTGTCCTTATTAAAAACTAGGATATGATGGAAATCTAAACTGAAAAACCATAGTTTGCATGAGTTGTATAACTGCCCTGTAAAGAAAGAAAAATGTTATATAGATAGGCCCTTTTTCAAGAATGATAGGATACAAGATTGCGCCGTCCTGGCCTTTGACATTTGTGGACACGAATATGCAGAGAATAGAGAGAAAATAAAAACGAGTTGAAACTA
>JAPVRG010189376.1:0-12674 GCA_029783565.1 Rhagoletis cerasi | reverse complement strand
TCAAACCAGGAGGATATTTAATATTTCCTAAAAAAAAATTACAAAAAAGTATATGAATGTCGAAAAAAAACTGAAAATTTGCATGAAAAAAAATTTTGGTTCGTCATAACTCAATTACTTTAACTTCAATTTTGATTGTTTTTACTTTTGTGGATAGAGAATTTCATCCTCTCAAAACGAAAAGAAATATCATAAAAATCGAGACGTTATTGGCGGAGATATTGACAGATTAGTGAACCAACTTTTTTTTTTATCTCAAAAACTGAAATTTCAAAATATCTCGAAAACTGTTCTACTTTTGAATCAAATGTTTACATATTTGGAATCAGCAGGAAATTTTACATAGGAATCATGTATCAAATGTCGAGGATATGAAAATTTTTTAAAATTTGTCGGGTAGTGTTATTCGACTTTTTTCCAAAACCGAAAAACAGAAATGAAATAAAACTATTCAAATTAGGTATGGCTTTTAGTTTAGAGCATTTATGGCGAACAAATATTTAAAACTTTATTGAATTCGCCAAATTTGATCCACCATTTTGGATTTAAAAACTCACGATTATATTCGTAATCAGCGACCCCGAAAACCCGCAAGTAACGAATTTCAAGTGAATCCAATCATTTATTAAAACTTTGTTCGCCATATTGGATCCGCCATTTTGAGCATTTATTTTTATTAAAATTTTAGGATCTTGTTCGGCTTTTTATACTTAAACCAATTTTGGCGCGAGAGGGTGGCTTCCGTTGACGAAGAATGCCTAATATGTATGTATATCAAAAAAAAAAATTCGAAGGGAGCTGGATAGTGTTTAAGAGCAGGATTGATAGAAAATTATGTTTGCGGTTTCAGCAAAATAAAAAAATATAAATTTACAGTAAGTTTTAGATGCACTTGTGTAAATATACTATTTAGATTAAAAACCCGGTTTATTCGATAGCAAAACTGCGGTTTATTCGATGTTCGAAAAATCACGAAATTAAAAAAAAACCGCCCAAAAATTATGAAAAACACGGTTAAAACCGGTTTGAAAAAACCGAGTCAATCATCCTAGAGGCCACCCACAAACCGATATTCTCTTTAAATCTGTCGCGGTACTTATTCTACACCCTATATATACTTGTACATACATACATATATAAATATAGTGTTTGCACATCTGTGTTTAAAAATAGGAAAAAAGCAAATACTTATAGTGCAAATGTATGTATGCATGTACACGCAAGCTGATAACGCTACGCTGAGCAGCCGAGGGTGACCGAATGGTGTTTTTTTCTTCCTGAAATTATGTCAAGCGCAGATAGCGCGAGTTTTTATGTTTTTCATTAATTATTCCCTAAACACCTTCAACCATAGGAGCTAAATACTTAGTGAAACATTTTTTTTTTCAATTTTTTAATTTTTCTGTATCGTTACTATGTATAAATATTTCGCATTTTTTGGTTTCGCAACTTATTACATATGCACGGTAGTGTTCACAAAAAAAGTAGCAGCGCGACGTATTGACAAAATCTAATTTCCTTTTATTTAATTTTTATTATTTCATTATAGAAATGTAGTTAATTCAACAACAAAACCCATACAAAAAGAAGTTTCAAACTTTGTAAAAAAATTATAAAAACTCAACAAATTTCTACCAAAATTTCTAACTTTTTATTCAGAAAGTGTGCTCAAAAAAATGCCAAGCACTGTCTACAAAAAAAAAAATGACAAAATTCAACGTTATTTTGTAGCTACTTGAAACGTGCACTATAAAACTGCGTACATACCAAAAACGCTTCTAAAAATTATAAATAAAAATTTTGAAATTTTGAAAAAATTTTTTTAAATTTTTATAAATTTGTATCGTTTTCGTTGTCGAGTTAACTATATTTCTATAAAAAAATAGTTAAAATTAAACGAAATTAAATTGCCAAAACCTGTCCATACTGCTGCTATTTTTGTAAACACTGCGTATATCCATTAAAGTTTAGTAATTTTTTTAATGTATTATTACTAGGGTGATTGACTCGATTTTCCAAACCGGTTTCGACCGGTTTTTTTGCATATGTTTAGACGGTTTTTTTTGAAATACTAATTTTTCGAATACTGAGTACAAACAAAATCGAAACCCCGGTTTTTTAAAATCGAAAAACCGGGTTTTCACCTAGTTTGTTCATAAACCAGAATCCAAGAATTCTAAATATTTACTTAATTTATTAAAAATGGAACTCGAGTTTTTTTTTAATTTGAATACTGGAATATTTGCCACTGCAGAAAATTACAAAAAAAGTAAAAGGAAAACCGAGCGAAATTGTTTCACTGTTGTTTTTGTTGTACCAGCTTACTAAACTCTGCCTAAATCAGTGCATCGACTACATTTAGGGAGATGAGCTGATGTGAGTGGGCATGTGAGGCGGTGGTTATCGTCGTCGGGGTATCTTATTCAAAATAGACATAATAGTTTGACCTTATACAATATCCAGAATGGAGCTGTGTCGAAGTATCGCGCGTCTCACGTAGCAACGAGAGCTCTCCGTCTGAGACAGGTGGTTGTTGGTATCGGATGATGGAATTCAAAGGGCGAGAGTTGACGAAGGTTTCTCGATGAATGTCCTTCAAGGCCTGTCTTTAAAAGGCTATGGGATATATTTTTAGTCAAAATAAAGTCGACACTAAAGTTAGTAGAAGCTGCAACTAATTTTAAAGTCGAATTTATTTCAACCATTAATATGCCCCTATCTTTGCATAGTCAGTCTGGTTAAGTGGATAGCGTAGTCTGATTTACAAGACACTAGGTTCTACATACTCGAGTTTTTACCGACAAAGGACTTTTTCACTAATTTTCTCTGTTGTACTTTTAATCCAAAATACTTCGATTTTATTTTGCTTTATTGATTTCTAAATTACAGCTATACCTAACAGTTAACAGTTACATTATAATTTTCGTCATGATTACTTATGTAGATACTACTGTATAGAAAAAATGTATAACAAAACCGGTTTATCCTTTTATTTTTTGATTTGAAAATGGGCAACCGGTTTTTTTCAAATTGCCATTTTTCGAATAACTCGAAAACCGGTTTACGAAAAAAGGCAAATAAGCGAACACTCTAAATATTACATTTCATGAACATGAATGGCTCCACAAGAAAAATTCGGAAAATAGTGCCAGAACCCACACCGTTATTACAATACGTTTTTGGTGTCGCAGAATCCAAATCCGAGGTCAGTTTTTTCCTAACCTCAAAAAATGTGCCTGCCACATAATATCTGCAATGTTTTTTGAGGTAACGAAAAAGTTCTTACGATGGAGAACAACTGACCTCGGATTTGGGTTCAGCAACCGCAAAAACGTATTGTAAGGCTGGTCTGGGTTTCTGGCGCTGTTTTTAAATTTTTTTTTTTTAGAGTAATAATAAGTCCTTTTTTCTGTTTATTTTACGACAGCAACTATTTGTTGATTTTAGCACGTCTTCTTTTATGAGCTAGAAAAAATGACTATACTTTTATCCATAAAAATGCAAATTTCCAAGTATACACAGTGTGGTATTTCGATAGAATTGTTGTGCAGTGCCGTAGTTTGAAAAAAAAAATTGAATTAAAAATTTCGATGTAGTACCAACGTACTTTTGGCTTCCAAAATGTACCCAAAAGTACAATTATACCATCAAATGCGAAATCCAGGCATGATGAGGCATGGGTGCGTGACTTTTCGCGAGTTGAAATGTGTAAATTTTCTGGCCCTTTCCCTGTAGCTCGATTCGATTGTGAATTTGTTCGAATTCGAATTCTGAAACAAACCTTTCGGATAGCTTTCGTTCGATGTTCGAATCCCATTTTGCGACCTTCGAAAGCAGTTTATCCCCTTTCACTTTTCGAAAATTTCGTAGCCACCTTCGAAAATGATCGAAAAGTAGTAAAATTAAGGATCATGTATTTATTATTGTAGTATTTGTAGCAGTTTACGGTGTATATAATTACATTTTTTTTCTTCAACATCTGTAGACTCTACTGGATATAGATCTCTTTTATGATCCTAATATTCAGAAACAAATATTCAAGGACTATATAAAGTCGTCCCAAATACAATGAAAATAACACAGCGTTAATTTCTTTTTGATTTTCCAAATTTTTAATTTAAAAAGTTTGCCATTTTCAATCATTTCGCGGTCTACCAACATTTTTTTTTTCTTTCTTTTTTGGCAGCGCATATTTACTACCAATTTTCAAGAAATTCTCGCTACAGCGTACTTGAAAATTATTTACCATCCCAAACCACAAAGAAGAGAGCAAAAAATATTTGATAAACTTCAATTTATTTACTTTCATCAAGTTGAAGTGAGTTTGAGAATTTCCAATAATTATGCGCAGATTTGCCAAAAGTTCGGAAATATTCAAAAGCGAGTAGAAAAGCAACAAAAGCTTACCACACAAAAATGCAAAGCATATGGAGTGAGGCCAGATTGCTGAATAGTGCAGAGAGAAGAATAACCAGAAAATGCGATAAGTAGCTGCTTGCGCGCCTGAAAATTGGCTAAAAAGTTTTGTAAGCGAGCAGCACAAGCAATAAATAGACAAACAGACACAGACAAATATGCTAAAGAATCGAAGGGATTTCGCATTAGAGTGGCGAAAGGAAGAAGTACTTACGAGGAGATGAAGCAATAAAAGCAGCAGAATCAGCAGCAGCAGTCGAAGCAGCAGCGGCACTGAATGTGGATGTGGCTTGCAAAGTGTAAGAGTACAAGTGGAAATGGATGTGGATGTGGAAGAATTGCTGAAGCAGCAAATATTCTTTTCGGCAAGCGTTGGCAAGCTGTGATGCCACTGCAGCTGCCGCGTTGCTGTGGCAAGCAACATTCTATGAGTGCGTTGTAGCAGCAAAAGTTTGCGGTTGCGCTAACTGAGCGACAAGTGCAGCGGAAGCAAGCGGCAATAGTTAGCTGGAACTGGAGCTGTTCAACAGCTATCAAAGCCAAAGCAGTAACCGCATTGCAATCCCGCTACAGCTCCTCGTAACTAAGCAGACGCTATTCATTCAGCCAGCCAGCCATCCATCTATGCAACCGATTGATGCAGCGCATGGAAATCAATTTTAATGCGCATATACACACACACATACCAGGATATGCATTCAAAATAGTACATGTTCGGTGAAAATCTGCTGCTGCAAAAAGAAGCTAAATAAGAAGAAGTAGGTAGCTGAGAATGCAAAATTATATTGCTTGATTGCATTTTTTGTGTGTGCATTGTAGTTGTATTTACTGCATTTTTTTGCTGTTGTTGCTAGTGATATTCATTTCATAGCCTGCGGTCGTTTGTTGCGTGCGCTCAGCGACTTTTGACTCTGGCTGCTGCGTTGACTGCAACAATGGTGGCCACACAGAGCTGCTCCACAATCCCTACAAATTTCGCCGCTAATATATGAAATAGTTTAGGAACTCAGGCATACACACATACATACATATAAACTATTTGTACAAGTACACATACATATGTACATACATATGAACCCAATCAAATACTATGCTGCTTACCACAAATGCGTTCTCCTAACCGCATACTTTTTTTTGGGGTTTTGTGGTTATGCTGTTCAAGGGTTTGAATAGTGTAACTCCAGCTTCTATGGTCGCACATGTATGTATACTTAACCGAAAGATTGTTTCATACACACAAAATAGTATCAATCAGTTAAGGGCAACCGTTCTTTGTAATGCCTTTGCATGCAAAAAAAATTAATCTCAGTAGCAGGAAAATATATTCTTACTAATACTAACGAAGATAATGGCGGTGATGTCAGCCTGAGTATTTCCTAGAACTACAAACAGCCGTTCAGAAGCACCTTCCCCACTAAGGATGCTGAAAACCCATAGTAATTTATACCTTTGCCATGGTCTTCATCAGTAAAAGCGGGTCTATTCCGAGGCTATATTTTTCTTTTCTTTTTGAAGTTGTTTTAAGATGCGGGCACAACCCTTAAATCGAATACGTCGGAGCGGCTCATACTCTTGCTGACGTGACCCAAGGCTCCACACTGATTGGTTACGAACCAGGGTGTGCGTATGCGGATGCGAGAGTGGGAATTTAGTATAGTGGAGAAACTGTAACTGCGCACCCCCAGAACTCCGAAGCGCAAACGCTCCGGGAACCAAACATCGACTTCCCGAGTCATTCCTCAAGCTACACAATGCCTCTACATATGAAGCAAAAAATTTGCACATACCGCTGCCGAAAAAAACATGTCTACGATCCCGAAAGAATAACAATTACGACAAGGAATGTCACGCCGCTGTCATAGAAAAATATGCCACCCATAGGGCTACGCATCCGTTTTCCGTTAGACAGATTGTAGCCCCTGCTTCGTAAGTTTTGCTGCTACTCAACAGGCGTGATGTTCAGCTTGGCATTAAACAGCTGTTTAGAAACGGTCCAATATGCGCGTATCGAGACCCCAATTCTTAACAGTGGTTCTCTTGCAGCAATTTGATCCGGTCGAAACTACTGACGAACGCCTTTAATCGAGCGAATAATTCCGTTGGAGACCTTTTACTTCCTAGTCAGAAGACCAGCTCTATCTAGCTAGGATTGACGGCGAGGCTGCTGTTAGTCGCTCATTTTATCACTGGGTTAACGTAGCCTTGAGTCAGATCATATAAGGTGTTCAGAAATTTACCATTAACTATAAGTACCACGTCGTCTGCATAGGCAATCAACCGATAGCCTCTTTTCTATGGGACGTTGTTAAAAGCCCCCGCGCAAAGTCTTTTCCTTTATCCATTGCGTGCCGGGCGGTCTCCACAGACCTTGCTTTATTGTAAGCATGCTGGGCTTTAAATAAACGATTTCGAGGAATTCCGTTTCTCATGTAATGGAGTTTTCCCTTAGCTATCTAAGCGCTCGAGGAAGCGGTAACCCAGAAATTTAAGGCGATTGCTTCGGAGTGTGGTGTACTCGTAAAGGAAGTCGTCGACGGACTCTATCACTGCAGAAATAATTATGCGAGGTTCCAAACATGGCTGCCAATGTCCAATGCCCCGCTTGTACTTCTGTGAGAATTGTAGCTTTCGGCTTTAAGATTCTTAGTAGACTCAGTTTTCTTCGTTCATCGAGCTGTGGCCAGAGTGAGCGCGATGCAGCGCAGGTGTTCAGATTAGTCCACCATTCTCACTCACATCCCTTTCTAGCACACTCGTCCGATTACTCATTTCCCTTTAATACTACATTGTCCTGGAACCCAGTAAAGATATATTATGTATTGTCGGACAGCAAATAGCGATCTTCGACATTCCTCAACGCATATCGAGTTAGTCGTTGACGACCTCAAAGCTTTGATGGCGGCTTGACTGTCAACAACGAAGGAAATTTAAGATGGAGCTAAGTCGATCATTCTTACCAGCTTTGTCGTCATTTCAATTGCATATATCTCAGCCGTAAAACTCCACAGTAATCTAGAAGTCTATAGGACTCTCTCAAAGATAATTTCTGAGAAGGCGCCACATCCGGTTCCAATGCGCATTTTGGAGCTATCCGTGAAGATCGCGATTTCGTCATCATTTAAAACGATACTAAGCTCAAAGTCACTTCTTTCGGGAAAATTAAACTCGGAGTTACGGTCGCAACTTCTGGGTTCCATCCCAATTCTGCTAACGATGGTAGTTTGACCTTTGCAAGCTGTTCGCATTCTATTAGACGCCCTAAGTAGTAGAGCGCTTTTAGCTGCGGCACTTTTCAGGTATATATCTATGGATGGAATATCCAGGGGTGTCTCTAACGCCGCCTATATATGTAGGCATGAAAGTTAGAAAAACTTCCACGACTAATAGCGCATTATAAGCCACTACGCTTTAAAATTTCCGTGTGACGTGAATTCTTTATTCCAGCAGCTAAATTGTTTTCATAACTTTGAACAACTGTCACCATACATTCCCAAAATTTTCTATTTCCTATACGAAAGGCGCAAAGGTCAACACTAAATGCACATTAATTGTTAAGTTAAATGGCACCAAGCGTTCACCAGAAATTTAAGTGACTGCAAATGAGATCCTATACAAACAGATACTAAAATACAAAAAAATACCTGATAGACACGTGACCTAAAATTTGTTTCCAAAAAAGCCGAAGGACATCTTCGTTTGGTTTTTTACATTCAAACATTTTTTTATTCGAAAAGCCGCAAATAAAGGGTTACAACGATCGACAGCTGTGAGTGAAAAATGTTACAAAACCAATTAGCCTATTAATATCATTCGCGCTGACTAAGAGCAAGAGTGAAAAGGTATGCAAAATGTAAAAAAAAACTTAAAAAATATTTACAAATTGACCATTTCGACAGGAAAAATGCAAATGGCGCACAATGTGGCATGCCACTTGACATTAATTCAAAAAAGGGGGGGAATTAAAAGCAAAAGCCAGAGAAGGAGTACTATGAAAAACGTTTGTATAGAG
Organism: Rhagoletis cerasi; assembly: GCA_029783565.1. Classification (NCBI taxonomy): domain Eukaryota; kingdom Metazoa; phylum Arthropoda; class Insecta; order Diptera; family Tephritidae; genus Rhagoletis; species Rhagoletis cerasi. Next base: position 4,249 of record JAPVRG010189376.1, on the reverse strand, counting down.
AAGAATGACAGCAGGAGCAAACCTAAAAATATCCGCGGACAGATGCCGTATTATGGCGATATAGATCGGGATTTTTTAAGTGCATTACAATGCCACATCAAGACAGCTGTCAAAAACAAGAGCGTGCAAATGTCATTGTATAGGTAGAGCGATGCCAAACACACATACAGTAATGCTGACTAAATGCAAAATGAGGTTTCACGTAGAAGTGAGAGGTTGTAGGCATAAAAAATTGCAACTGACAGCCATGGTTTTTTATTTCTTTCAAGAATAAAAAGTTATTAAATTAATAAAAAAATTGATTTTTCTACCCGACAGTAGGCCAAAATGCATAGCAAATTGTTTGTTGATCTTTTTGTGCATAGTGTACATAAATGTGTACATATGTTTGATTTTTTCGTTGTTCCTCTATTCCAATTGCATGTTGGAAAAAAGCTGATCTAATTTTGCAGTTTCCACTTATGTATGTCAATGTCACTTTCTGACAGTTTATTGTGTTGGGAGGAAATAGTACAATCACCGCGTTCAATTTGACACAATTTAAAAAAGTTATCGGACAACAAACATATGTATGTATAAAATATTGAACAACAAGTAAAATATTTGAGCTAAGCAACTCCAGGCGAGCGAATGGAAAAGACTGAATCGTACAGGAAAATTTAGGATAGGAAAATGTAGCGATACTAATATCAATTGTGGTCGCCAAGCTAAACTAACGGAAAGTACAGAAAACGTACTGTTGCGAGCTATTTTGACGGAGTGAGCCCAAAGGGAGAGTTGCGTTAGCTGAGTGAACTTTGGAAAGCAAGTGAAAAGGCGGTTGTTGCCGTGGAAGGTATCTGCAGGAGTCGGTAATATATAGGGTATGTCGAGGCCGAATCTGGCTAATTAGGAGCTTAGCCTTCTAGAGTATCCAGACTTCAGATGCACCAGAGTTTCGGGCGTCTCTCAAAGCAGCTGGAACTCTTCGTTAATGCCGTTTATGGCCCGCCTGTACAATATCCGGTCCAATGTAGATCTGGATATCGCGCGTGAGGTCATAGAGATGCCTTTTAACATGCCTAGAAGGTGGCTCTGCTTTCAGCAAGTGTCTCTTCGAAATTATGTTCACCGACGGAGAGCTTTGAGGTCTCGCTATGTACTAGCCATCGTTGCCCACACTAGTATTGAATAATGTCGTGAATGTCTAGTAGAAGCTAAACCTTTCTCGTCTAGGGGGCAAAAGAGGTAAGACTCCGTGTACTGAAAATGCAAGAAAGATTTCAGAGGTAGCCGTCTACTTTCAAACAAAGGTCAGCTATCGTCAGCGTATGATATCAGTGAAGCTCGCTCTTTTGGCTGAGGCATCTTCCAGGTGTTGAAGCTTAACAGCAGTAGGGAAAGGACATCATTTGTGGGATCTGTTTTATACTTTTTGGCTTCAAGTTTCGATCTCAAAGCGTACTGATGACTGTAGACCGATCAGATAATTTACAAGCCACCATTTGGAGCCTTAAAAGATAGAGGATGCTTCAAATTTTCTCTAGAAGCGTGGAGTGACTAACGGTGCTGACATCGCTACGGCGATTTCGGTTAAGACCGCGAGCTACCTAGGTATGTATGACGATAGGTACTGAGATGGTGCTGTGCATTGTACTGGAATCATATTGATGCATATTGTGGGGAAGGTTGCAAGTGAAGCACTCGTTTAGAAAGTTCTCACTAGCCTTCACCAGAAGATTTATCTGTCGATAAGACCTCGCTTTGTGGGCTGCTTTCTCAGGTTTCAGTAGCGGAACCATTCTCCTAGACTTTCAAATGTCAGAAATGTTGAGCGTAGTCTTGGACAGATTAATGACCTTAGTGAGATATTCTACTCCCATCGGACCCACGTGTGTTTTAGCATCAGCAAGCATTGTATGTTGCGGCCAATAGCTTTGGAGGCGTTTGCTTTGCCAAAGGCCAACGGAACTTCATCGCTGGTGAAAATAATAGGCGTACTAGATTTTGAGAGGTTTGTCACTCGACCGTTGGCCTTATCCACGGAAGGTTGCAATGTGAACTGTGGGTTAAATTAGCTCACTCGTCTCATCGGATTCGACGAGGTGTTGTCACAAAATATGATATACATCAGTTCATTGCACGTCGTTGGGTTAGATAAGGACCCCAAGGGATCGCCGAGAGCGGCCTGGCATCTAGGGTTACATTCATTTTGTAGTACACCAGCTTTAGCCGGGAAATTAAAGCGTCTTTCTGTGAGTCTATAGGAAAGTTTGAAGCTTGCCGCTGCAAGGCGTTATCAAAGGAGTTATTCAAAGTTAATTTGGGTACATACGAACGGTGGTCCGCGGAAGCTAAGTCAGCGAGATTGTGGATGAAGATGATTATGGATAGGTATTCTAATGCAAGCGGTAGCAAAAGTCACCAGGTTTAGTTAATTGTCGGACCTGCGCTAGCTCTTGATAGGAGCAGCATAATTCTGATGAATGTCCAATCGGCCATGTGATCTATTTGGTTAGGAAATCAAAGAAAACCCCTTTGCTCAGATGAACTCAGTGACAGAATATAGCATTGGAGCTTTTCCTTTCTTCTGCGAACATTTCATTACAGAAACTTTGTTTAGCTCAGATAGATATACGACGGTAAACTGAACTCTAACTTAGACTCTCTAACCAGAAAAAAATAAAACTTTATAGTGGCTTGTCAAGTGAAATTCAACAAATGCTATAATTCTTTAGGAAAACAATTCATAATTATTTAGCCTATAGAGTGTTTGATAAGAAACCTCTCCGCTCCGGACATACCGATGGATGTTATATGCATGTGAACGAATCAGGGTGCTACAACCAAAATTCTGCTCCTATACTTACTTTTACTTTTTCTCCTTCGGAATCATTTTTGAACAAAGAAATAATAGTAAAGCGCAAAACAAAAATGATATTAAGGCAATCAAACTGCACACTCTTAAATGATTTTGATTTTTAACTATGTATTTCCACTACTACATTTTTTTATGCATACGTGTGTGTTACCTATAATATATTTATGTACCTTAATATAGAAAGGCCCTAACTCATTTTCATTTGGAACTCAGATTCATCCAAAAGCGGTCCGATAACTCACAATCCATCTAAAAGTATACGAAAAGCGCATACTACAGTATTATATTAAATATTGTATTTAATAAAATCAGCGTTTCGACGAAATTTGGAACTTTAGAACTCTACTTTTTATTAAACTTTGCTTTTGTGAGTTAGGGCCTTTCTATATTAAGGAAACAATATATATTTCTGTAAAATGCACTTGGCTGTCGCATTCGTGCGTTCACTCATTGATTTTGACGTTGATTTGAGTTAATGATAGCACGTTTTTACAAATAAGAGCACCTGTATACTTGGATATGTACAAATGTATGCAAATATATGTGCGTGTAAAATAGGGTGGCCCAAATATGTATTGTGCAAGAAACCCCCACAATTTGTTCCAATGCCAAAAAAAAGTAAATACGTATTTTAATATTAAGACGTGCCACCGAGCGCCGCAATTTTTCCATGTAAAATGCATGGGAAAATTTTCACTTTTCGAGAAAACAAGAGCACTTAGCCAAAGTTTTAAAAGAATTAACACTAAACTACTAATTTAAAAGGACTCTCTTCCAAATAATTTGACCCAAAATTACACCTTCTGCGTGTTTGGGGTGGTGCTATACGAGGTGCGGGTGCTCGTAATTTAAAGTTATATAGTTAAAATTGCTTGGGAGAGTCCTTTTTCCTAAATCCTATTAGTTTAATGTTAACTTTTTTACAACCCTCTCTAATGGTCTTGATTTTTCGAAAGTTGAAAATTTTCTCATGCATTTTACATGGAAAAATTGAGGTGCACGTTGGCACGTGTTTAGATAAAAATTTTCGAAAACAAAAAAAATACGTATTTACGTTTTTGGCATTAGAACAAATTGTGGGGGTTTCTTGGTTTTTACCACGAAAAAACTTTTGGGCCACCCTAGTGTGCATTGTACATAGGTATATGTATATGTGTACGCACATATGCTATGCACCTGCTTCAGTCGCAAAATAATGCGTAAAAACGGAGAAAGGAAAAATCTGTGAAAAACTGATAGGAAGGAGACTGTACCGGTAGGTAAATTACTAAAAAAGTGCAAGAAAATACTCTTATCAATATACTTATGAGTGAAAATCTCTCAAGTGGGCCACCCAAAATTTAATGGTCAAAATTTTTTCGCACAAATCACTTTATTCGGTTAACAACC
>JAPVRG010189340.1:0-23448 GCA_029783565.1 Rhagoletis cerasi | reverse complement strand
GTGGAGGTGAAGACAAGCACTGGACTTTTGCGTAGACCAGCATCCCGCCTGGCCAGGCTTGTGGTCGATGGTGAATCCCGGAGTGATTCAGGGGGGTGGGGTGTTAGGTCGCCCTGTGTCATTTCATTGTTCGTTTCATGTATTCATTTTATTCCTATTTATCGTTTTATGTCAATCTACTGTATTTGTTTATTACTTTTAAAAACGTATACATACTCGCACAAGTTGATCGGAATTTTGATCTACATAGCTCGCCGTTACTCTTTCTAGAATAAAAGGCCTCACGTTAGGGAAAATCTTTGTATTAGATTTGCAGACGTGCCAGACAACACAATTATAAAACAACAAACAGCCAACAATGTAAAATTAACCGAGCTTTCATTAAAGTTTTATTTCATCTAATACCAAGCAAATCGATAGTTTTATTTAACTCAACAGTTTCAATCAACAATTATGAAGCGATAAACCTTCATAGAAGGGTCTGAGTTACCGAACCGTGCAGTAGGGTGCTTTCAGGATTTTTTTTTTGGTATCGAAAACACAAAGTAGGGTGGGCGACATTATGAGATTACCATCGTCTCACTAAGGAATTGGCATAAGCTTCGTTGGTTTAAGTAGTTTCAGGGTTCATTCAATTGGGGTTCAATAGTGGTTTAAATGTTTAAAATTTGCATTTCCAAGCACATAGATTTTTGTTGTTACCGATTTAATCCGAGTGATGTAACAAAGACTCACCCCCTATCCGACGAGCTAGATCCGAACCAGTACGTGCTGATGGTTACCTCTCACTTTGGATATTGGATCCAGAAGAGATCGTTACAAAAGGTATTTTGATGCTGATGTGCAGACAATTTTTAAAATTTCAAATGAGTTTAAAATAGAGCGAAAAAATCAATTCAAAACCATTACCAGTGCCATACGTGTACATGGTTGGGGCGGAAATGCCTCCTAAATGTATGCCTTAGTATTGATAGCCAAATGCGAAGCAGCGGTGTAAGAACAATTTAGATTGAAATTATTGCAAAGATGAAGCAAAATTTGAATATTGGCTTCTACCTGTTTTGAATGTACCTTGAATGACCTCATTTAAATCTTATTCAATGATGCCTTAGGCTACTTTGGATGCGTATTCTGACAAATTCTGCCGAGTTCGTCGAAACAAACATCGTTTGGGTGCGAATTGCTTATCAGAACACGCACGATGCTGTCAGAACAATTCGGCCGCTCAAATGAGTTTCATTTTTTCGCGTTCTAACTATGAATTTCAAGTTTTTTAGGCTTTGTATCATGACATTGATGAGTTTGTTAGTCTTGGATTCGCTAAATTTAGTTTCTTAGGGTATCAATGATACAAACCATCACCAGAGATATTTCTCAACAGAAGTAGGAGAAATGCACTCAAGAAATCAATTAATTAGCAGCAAGCAATATTTTACGTTAATTACGTATTATCATTAGTATAGTAGTTGAAATAAATTTTTTGAAGCATTTAGTTAACACTCTCTGTTCATCAAGTTCTTCCACCTTGTCTGTAAGGCAGAAAGCTTTTGACGCACACAGCGTACCCATCTTGTCCTGACAAAGGGTTCGTACGAAATCATTAGAGCAAAATTTGAGCAGAATACGCATCCACAATAACCGTAGCCTTGAAGAATTTTTATTGTATGATGGATTTTGGAACGAATTTCCGTCATCCCTTGTCAAATTTGGTTTGGAGACAAACCAGTTTCGGCGTTGTGACATCTTCAGTCATTCAGAAATCTGCAAATAATTGTGATTGTGTGAGCATTTTGACAAATGAAGGTATACATGTGCAAAACTGCTTAGTTTTTTATTTATTCGCAGGGAAAAAATTTAACAAAAAATTTAAGAATATCAAAAATGGGACCTCAAGTGACAGATGTGGATAGATGTTTGGATTTAAGATAGTAGTTTGGTCCTTTTCAAAAGTCAAAAAAAACTTAAATTCATTTAGACTGTTTAAAAATAAGCCTTTATTAATTGAAAGTATTTGATGGAGTTGAAAAATAAGAAACAAATTTTATATATATATACATTCGATCAATTTTTTCGCAATACAGCAACCTTGTTAGCTAAGTTTTAATCCCTTAATTAGGGAACGAACTGCATTTTTTACACACTCTGATATCTCTAAATTCAACTCGCAGATGCATTTGTGTATGCGTCCATATATAGGTTTGAATATCTGTATGTATGTATGTATAACACCAGTGCAATCAATTGACATCGGCTGGAAACCATGATTTGCAAATAACGCACTTAAATTTGCATAAAATCTGCAAACGTTGTCAGAAAATTCTGCTAACAATAGAAACAGCAACATAAGCTAACAACTTTGGAACGAACAACGAAATGTTACAACTCAAAAATGCAAATCGAGTTGTCAAAAATTATGCAAATTAACAGGCGAATTTTTAAATATTCGCGATCGCTGACGCAGCTGTGCTATGCAACCACTCAACTGACAGTTACAGCAAAGCACAAAAAAATTCCTTCATAAAATCACAGGTAAGCAGCGTTAAGTGAAACTGAAAGGATTTTATCCCGAGGGCTAAAAAAACTATATTTGCATAAATACTATGCAAAAAGTGCGAGTGTTTTTGGGATATGCAAATGAGACAGCCGAACCGAACCGAAAAGGGGTAATTGCCGCACAAAATGCCACTGAATGTGCCAGCCAACACACCGCTGCCGACTCATTAACATAACGTTAAACAAAAACCACCTAGTTTCATTCCGACATCCTGGTAGTCATTCGATGAGGTACGAGTATATCTATCAGAATGTGCGGCAACGTAGCGCATCTGCCACGACCACTCGCGTACGCTTCGAATCCGAAAAACGCGTATCCAGTCTCATCAACCACGTCGCTGAGTCAGCCAACAGTTCAACGAACGCAATGCGCTGTCTCACTAACCTAAATTAAAAATTATGTTAATGAATGAGAAACAAAAATACACAGTGCCAGCATCCCTTCAGGCCCCTCACCATTGCAGCAGAGGCAAAATCTGCCCGTAAATCACGGCCAAGGACGACTAAACTGGGAATTCCGCGCTGCGTCGTTGCGCGAAATGGGGAAAGCGACTGGCAACCTTTGGGCATAATGAAGTTAGCGAGGCTGCGCTGCCACCTCGCTCATCAGCGCGATTTTAATTTACTTTTTTTGTTGTGGTTGTTTTTGCTTTATGGCGCAAAAATTTCATCATTTTCCTTTTATCTCTTTGTTTGTTTCTATGCACTTTCGCGGAACATCGACTGGGCGACCGGTATTTTTGTCTTCTACTTCCTGCCTGTTTCAATTCCATTCAATTCCTATAATGGTGATTATTACTCAGTTTCTGTCGATTAATTTCAATTGGCCTAGCGAGCGGTGACGTCACAAGGACACTCTGCGCCCGTTCAACGTCGTCGACGTGTTGTACATACATACAATTAAAATTTTAATTTATGTAAATTATCAAAGGCGCCGCCGGCACAGCTGAGCGAGAATTGTCCTCCATAAGCTGTGTTTGGGTATTTTCATGCGAGGAGGATAATTACGAAGATTTTGTGAGCGTATTTCGTGATTTGAGTTGTGGTCGAAAAGACGTGGAGGAACCGGGCGGTTTATTATGTAATTTTTCGGTTGTTTTTTAAAATCGTGGTGAAAGTGAGGACATTTTTTAAAAGAGATAAAACTTTTGATTTCGGTTACTCTTAGTTGATTAAATATGCGTACATATGCATACACATATGTATAACTAGAATTCGAATATTGAACACTTGGATTTAACTAAGTTTCCGTTAAAAAACATGTGTGAACTCTGTTCACATTTTCTGAATGTATGTACGTATGTACTTATATTACATGCTCGTTTTCTAGAAGAGGCGAAAAGTATAAAACATATATGTACATACATACAGACATAGCTATATATAATAACTAAATATATGTAGCCTTAACTTACATAAATGATTTTAAGATTTGCTTACGTAAAAGTGTGAAAGAAAAGAAATGGTTCTTAAAAGTGTGCAGTCAAAATATATAATCAAATCTGAAATAATACCTACTGTGCACTTTGTTTTTAAAAGTTATCGCATGAGATCTCTTTATGTAGATTATACATATCAATACCCATATTACACATATTGGGCGGAGGTGAATAACTAATAATATAAATCAGAACTAACACGAGTTAATATTTTTCATCTATGGTAATGAACTAGTAAAGGCTAATTTTTTAATGCAATATTATAGTCAAAATAAACAATTAATTGCTTGTGGAATTGTACCTGTGCTCAGAAACTTTCTAAAGAACATTTAAAGTTTTTCATTAATTTGTTCAAAATTGGATTTGTGCAAGCTCGAAGTGAAAAGTTAATAGTCTTACTTATTACACCGTACAATAGTACTTCTCTCACATTAGAAAATCGATATGTGCGTGATACTACAGTTCAATGGTAGCAAATCTGCGTTTTAGTTATTCACCAGCAGGACCTTCAGTTAGGAAGGACCCAGTATTACAAAATTATCATAAATCTGTATAAGTACATGACATGCCCGTATGGGTATCAAATGAAAGAAGCATGTCTGGAGAATTCAAAAATAAATTTTTTTTCATAAAATTCTTTAAGGATATTGAAGGACAAAAAATGCAAAAACCAACTTTTCACATTTTTCAGCAAGGATCGTTATGAAAAAACGCATATATTTTTAAATTTTCCTGACATTATGTTTTCAGTTGATACTCAAATGTGCACTCCAGATACTTACTATATCCCTTATTAATAAAAAGTAATTTTTAAGCAAAAAATAAAACCGACTTCAATTCTCATATAAAAATTCAGTAGAACCCTTGATTTCTTCACGATCCAATGATCGTAACTAAACAAAATTAGGACCACTCTTGAGATATCACCTTTCCGATAAAAAAGGTATTATCGTAGACAGTTAACGTAGTCCAAAGTTATCCGGTCAAAAAAAATTCCGTCGAATTGATAACCTCCTCCCTTTTATAAAGTCGGCTAAAAAATAAAATAGATTTAAAGAGCTCTATAAAGTGAGTTTTTTCAAACAAATTTGCGATTGACAAAGGTTTTAAAGTCTTCATTATTTTTTATGAATTTGGGTGTTAGTTAGTATTGTTTTGAAGGTATTTAGTTAGAAAGTAGGCAAAGTATCGCCATTCTCCTGGAATTTTAATTTACAATCATTTAACTCGAGTCTACATATGGAGCACTTCTTTCAAAGGTGTATTGATGCAATACATATTTGTCCGTTATACTGTGTCGTGATTCTGTGCGCAAAAAAATATTCAAAGGACGTAAATTTATCTTCCATAATAAGCTGAAACCAAATTTGTTTGTAATTTGTTGAAAAAATCTGCCTACTTTATAAATACTTTCAAAACAATATTAACTAAGGACCGACTTCATAATAAAATTAAAGAATCTTTTACAATTTAAAGGATGCCTAATATTGCCGATCAATTTCATAAAGCCACTTTAAAGATATAGGTACCTTTAAGGGCCGTAAGAGTTTTGGATATAGTGAGAGGGAGAAACAACATAAAAACACTTTGGGTATATTCTTTTTGGTTGGGTATTTGCCAGCTTTAATATATAAAGTCAGTGGAAACATATTCGAACGATTTTTATTTTTGAATCATTGCAAAATCGTTGGGTTTCTGTTTTAGTTTTAAGATAAAAAATTTTAATTTTTATTTTTCCGGTCAAAATTAATCGATATTTTTTGATTTTTATTTTTTCGACAAAGTAATAATAATATTCATTTTGTTTTTATGACCGATTCAAGTATTTGATGATCTAAAAAGTTAAATCTGAAAATCATAGTTATGATATGATCGAAAATATAAGAATCCAAAAACAACGATTATTCCTGATCGAAAAAATTAAAATCATGAAATTACGGTTAAATCTGATCAGAAAAATATAGATCCAATTTTAACGGTTAAATTAAATTAAATTTTTATTATAAAGGTCATAACCTGCAAAGTTTTTTTAATGTACGGCTTTTGGATAGGTAGCAATCTTTTGAAAAAATTATCTAATGAAGCTTTCTCAAACACTTAACGCTTGATGCCAATTTTGCAATATTTCATTGAATTTCAATAGTTTTTTATTAGGAAAAATGGAAAGAGTCTAATCAGTAAAAGTTATAGCTGCTATTTCGGAGACTACCACATCTGCTCATCAGACGTATCTGTTTTTTTTTTTTTGGCTTCAGCAGGAATCGAGCCCGCATCCTCGATGTGCAAAGCCACCAACGCTAACCACTGAGCTATGTACACCACGTAAACTGTTGTTGCTTTTCCATCTCCTTATACAACCTATCCTATCTATTTTTATATATTAAGACAAAATTTACAAAAGACTCTAAATTAAAGATATTTTTTATTTAAATCAGCCAAAAAGTAGATAAAAAATTAAATACGTTCATAAGTATCTATGCTTTTATGGCTCTATCGGTAAAGCTAGACATTTTGTTAAAAATAAACGAAACAAAACAGCTAACTTTATTTCAACCCGTCTAGATTAATTCGGAAAAATGCAGAGTGAAATAAGAAACCCCTTTGAAATACCATGAAGCATAGGTTTAATTAGTCTAAGGACGATTAGCTGATCCAGTGGTTAGAAAACTTACTATCATTCAAAAGTTTATTTATTGCTCAAAATATTATCTTATGAAGTCTACTGCGAAAAGAGTGCCACGATAATGATTTCTGGAATGAATTTGTGAAGTTTTTGAAGAGCAAGATTCACATTTTATAAGTATTGGTTCTGCAGAATACGGCCCAGTCACCAAAGATGATAGAGACCGCATTTTTAAAAACATATCCGAAAACGTAACTCTGATCGAATTAATTTTTTATTTTTTGTTTAGTGTTTGCATAATTTAGTTTCTGATTACCTCGAGTATTAAAATTTTTTTTTAACTTTCATTATTACAAATTTCAAAAATCTTTTTTAAAACGTTTGCGTTGTAAATTAAGCTTAACATTTATGTTCGATTTCACAAAAGACCAATTTTCGCTGATTTTTTAGTTTGCAATATTTTTTAGGAAGATTATTCAAGGTGGGAATATAATCATAATTTTTAAGACCAAAATAATCTGCAATCTGTTTTAGGATAAAAACAAATCTTCAAAATATTTTTGTCCCTGCGTTTGCGATTTCTGTTGCAATTTAGAATGATTATTAATTTTCAAGTAAATAAATGATTTTTACTACCTCAAATGTTGTAATTAGCTTCTAGCGTTTATTTTTTCAGCCATGAATAATTCTCTACTTTGGATTTTTATTTTCTTACTTAACCTTAAAGTTTTTTTTTATCTTTTGTTGTTGTGTAAAAAACGAGGGAATTTAATTTTAAGCCTAACGAATAAACTGAAAAACCTGAAAATATTCGTTGTATTGCACTTAAAAGATTAAAACAAATAAGCATCAAGAATTTATCCTTATTATTGAAAAAATAAATAAAGTGGAAATTACGCAATATTTCAAGAAGTTTCGTTTACGTGTCTACGGCTGTCAAATTAAAAATGAAAAAATTCAACTTTGATTAAATTTTTTATCAACTGGCTTTGATAGCAAAAACAATCTCTTAAATGTTTTAGTGCTCTATTTGATTACACTAGTTTACAACCACAAACCCCCAAGAAAGAGACCATCCTATTCCCATGTAAAATCAGTCGCTGAGTCCGAAAATCCACATAGTTTTCAAAAAAATTGTGTGGGATTGAAAATTTCAAAGGATGTTTTTAGTTCGTCTTTCAGGTTTTCTACCTGCGTTCTTGCTGTCTTTGAAAACAAAAATTATATAAGTTAAATCAATTGCTACACTAAGAAAAATGTAACACAATTTTTTCAACGGAGTCAATTTTGGTTTTTCTTTGTTAGCGGTTTGAAACTTTTGAACAGGAAAAGTATTTTTTAAACAAACTTAAACATAAGAGATTCTTGCTACAATTTGTTAGCGTTCAGAAGGGATCGGTTTCGAATGCCATTAGACGGAGCATATAATTTTTGATTTTTTTTTTTCGGTTTTTTTTTTATTACGAAAAAGCATCTGTGAAGTGCAGAACGAAATCGTATTCAAACGAAAAAATCTCCAAAAATAAATCTGTTTAAAGTAAACAAAAGGTCGTTTGGCCCGAAGTCATATGTGACACGTAAAGTTAAAAGGAACCTACGCTCAGAAAAAAAGATTTCGAGAAAAACGACTTTGAAGTTTGAAACTCGTTACTCGTGGGTTTTCGGGGTCGCTGATTACGAATCCGATGTTCGTTTTCCAAAATTCAAAATGGAGGATCCAATAAAAAAAAATTGATTAATTTCAGAATAGTTTGTCAGATTTGATTTTTTTTGTACTTTTTTTTTGTGAAAATACCTAACTTTGAAGTGAAATTGTGAAACAACTAACGCAGCTAGAAAGCTGCGGTTTATTGCATTAGAAAGAGCGGCCCGTTTACTATAAGAGTCGATGTAAAAGTGAAAACCGATTTTTTTCTGACCGTAGGCCCCTTTTAACTTTACGTGTCAAATATGTGTTTTAGATTGAAACAAAGAGGACTTGGTTTATTTTTTTCTCAGTGTAGGAAAACCAAATAATGCTATCAATTGATTCTGTGTCGGCCACTTGTTAAACTTGACTTAAATATGGTCAATGCAAAAATGAGTATTTCAAGTCTCATGCGAATAAATTTTAATTTTATTTGTGGATTTTTTAATTTACATCTTATATTTTTTTAATATCTGAATTCTACGAAATGAGTATATACAAATAAATTCTCGAAAGTCGTTTTCCTATATATTTTTTACAATATAAATCAAAAATTTTCCCACAAAAAAAATTTTTTTTAAATACTTTTAAATATCTCGTAAATGTGTAGTTTCAATGAACAACGAATTTTAAACGAAACATAGAAAACTTAATTACTTTTATCTGGCTTTGATCGGTTAACGGATTCTCCATATACGAGAGCTTTTTATGATCGATCTTTTTTTTAATCAAAAACCGTTTTGTGGCGATATTTTAAAAACTACACGACAGGAAATTATTATTATTATTTTTATTATATTATAAAATTCTGTATTCATTCCAAACGTTCCGAATGTATTTTTCTGTTTACTTGTTCGTTAATCTAAACGCATTATTTTCTTTCCGTTACCAGCACGGAATTCATAGCCTATTCTTCTGATCAGCTCTGTGTGCGCTTATGTACAAATGAAAATGAAATTTTTTATAAATTGTTTTACGAAAAAACAATTAACAAATTAAATTAAATATTAGTAAGCACCTGTTTCCCATTGTTCCGGATAAACTACGACTATTCTATTCTAGATTCGGAATCAATAAATAAACACGCCCTATGAATTTTCATTATTTGTAAACCTGTACTATGGAGGAACACGGAATTAAAAATTGAATAAAACTAAATTATTAATTCAAAACTTTCATGAAATGGGCAGTGTATTAAAAAAATTCGAGAGTAACAGCTGCTCGGGCTTTTTGAATAAAAAATTTAATTATAATTCTAATTTGTATTATTAAAAAAATTAAAAAAATTAAATCTAAAAATTACTTAATTTGAAATTGACACATTTTTTAACGAACGAGTTATCCTAAACAGAAAATACAAAAAAATAATAAAATTCTTAATATTCGTTCATACCTGCATGCATATATATGCAAATGCATTTACATAGTTATACATATATACTTATACTTACATAAATATAGTAGATCAATCTGAAGAATATTTTAACTAAGTTAAACAGTAGAGTCATCTATTTTTACAACATAGAAGTAATAAATTAATTCATTAACTTAGACTTGCAAAAAAAATCTGAATGTTAAAACATTTTGCTTTCTCATCTGATGTTGTAGGTTTCTTCAAAGGAATTGCTTTTCTACATATACATATATGTATAGTAACTTTCCTAATGTCCTTCACTTCACATAGAATCTCCCCTTTAGAAATTACAGGGGTCTAAATTTTGCCAGATTGCTTTCGAAACGTAATTGCAAAATTTTCGGATAAAACAGCTTTGATATTGACTCTTTTAAACTCTCATTGTTTTCAAAATACGTTGTTATAATACTCCGAATTAAAAAAAAGGTGTAAAATCAGCTTCATTTCTTTTTTCTCCAATTTTGAAATCACTAATTAAGTATTGAGCAATGTTAAAAAAATACAGAAAATCTCATTCAAAATTTAATGCTGATAATGCTATGAGTTCTGTAGGCTGTGTCTATTTTGCCACAAAATTGTTCATCAAGTGCATTTTAGTTTTTGATTCGGGGTTTTCCCCGTAGTCACAGCTAAATTCAAGTTGTAAATTAATTTTTACAGTGAATACAATTCTTTAAATACTAATAGCAATATTCGCTTACAGATACTCATGCACAATACATATCGCTCGTTTAATAATATAGAGATATATTTCAAAATTTAAATTTTATGGGAAAACGTAATCAAAGTTTGAACAATTCATACAGTTGGTGTACAAAAGGGCAAAATGGAAAGACACATGTCTTCGCAATTTTTAGGAAGTTCAGATATCTGTTGGGCTGAACATATTTTTTTTATCAACCGATACGATAAAATCTCTAAAAACGTAAATTTTAAGTTAATTCTCTATATTATTAAACGTGCGATATTATCAATATTCAATGGAAGAAATGCAGGAAAGTATCTTATTGTCTTGTAAAAATTTGAAACTTCTCATTTTTATATTATTTTGTAAACTTTGTTGAGTTTGTGTGTGTTCAAAGTTGTTTTAAATTTGTACACATTTTGTGGGCCCTTTCATTTTAGTTTAATAAATACGTTGATGTACCACAGTTTACAAACTCTGCGAAAAGGTTTTTGTCATTACTCGTAAACAATTAGCTTTCAGTTTTATTCAATACACTTTTTGTTTGATTTGGTCAGCATTTTTTTGAGTTAATATTCATATAATTTCGCATTATTAAAAATTTATTTACTTAGAATCTTTTACCCAGTTAATTAAACCGATTTCACTTTCACTTTGACATTAACAGAATATTCCACTTACCTCTAAATTGTGTTAGACGGTATGAAGTGTGTTATAATAACAACTTTCAATTTGTAACGAACAATTCATAAATAATCGGTTTTTATAAAAAAAAAACTCGAATATTCAAACATGATTTTTAGTCACCTTTAAATTTATTCAGTAAAACATAAGTCTTTTTATATATTTTCAGTCAAATTCTACCTTACGAAGCACTTAGTTCACTATCTACATCATTTATTATGTATGTATGTATTTGTAACTGTCTTAATATCATTTTTTGCTTCTTAGGAATATCCCCAAATGTATTCTTTTAAAGCTGCCGACAACCTTTCGGATGCGCCCCACGTTGAGGAATGAAATTTCAATTTGAATTGCACGCAATGCGAACAGAACAGATTTCTTTTCTTCTTCAGTGGCGCCTTATCACCACTGAATCGCTAAACAATTTGGGAGCGCGTCTTCGCGTTTCTTCTTCAACGGCTCCATCAATGCTGAAAACTGTGGCAGGAACGGGGGTGACGAGAGGAGTTTGCCACAGACTCCAAGGAAGCAATCAGCGGAAAACTGCTACCGAGATGCGATTACTCGAAATACTAAAATCGAAAAAAGCTATACGTTTACATTTTTACAGCGAATTTCCATGCGCTCTCGCCGCGAAGAAAAATGAACTTTGTAGCGCTTGACGCGAGTGCGATATGCATACGATTATGAATACGTGGACGGGACAGGACCGGTAAATCGGTAAAGCAATCGCTACCATATTGTTCGGATGGGCGGATGATTGAGACGCGACGCACCAGTCAGCCACAATTCTCGACTGCTACTGTCCGCGGACGACTTTGCCAAACCCGCACCAGACAACAAAGCGTAAAAGTGCGAATCAACTTGAAGAAGACGCCGACGCCAACACCGATACCAACGCCAACGCCTGTTTCGGTATAGAAGAGCCACACTGGAAGTGGAAGGGAATCTAAAGTGTATTTGCCACCCCCTCGTTGCGCCACACTAAACTCTGGCAAGTGGTTCGAGGCGACTCAGACAGGCGAGCGGACATGTACCACTGCTGAGTAAAGTTAAGAAGCAAGCATGCACACTCGCACATACAGGAGCTTCTCCGTGAGGTGTTGGACACGCGCACTGGCACATCTGCTCTCAGCAAGGATACGCTCTTGCACTCCTTACAATACCACTACAGCAAAGCATTCCTCACACGGTAATATGTAAGTTGGTGGTACGAATTTTTACAAAAAAAGCACCACTTTATAGCAATAACGATCCCGAAGGGTATATTGCCCTAGAAAAAAGTGAGGCAAAAAATGAGAAAAAATGGTGGTGGAAAATACCAAAAAAAAAAATAGTCAACCCCTCACTTTTCGCACGCACACATGCTCAAAAAAAGCACATTCATACCCATACATACATATGCTATTAAACTCTGAGGCGGATGGCGTGCAAAAAAAGCATGACGAATATTTCCAATTTTTTGTATTCATCTATCAACACACGTATTCGCTTTCTGGCGCTCACACGCTTTGTGTCAATCCTGAAGGTATTGTAGTGCTGAAAAAATAACTGGAGAATAACCCACCCTGTAAGTTTACATTCGCCTTCCGTCCGTTATTCACGTTCATATTTTTTAGCAATAGCTAAGTTAACTATTTGAGAAATATACCACACTGCTGGTGATACTATACTCTGTGGCTTCAAAATAATCAACATTGTACTTAAAAATATTATACATGCATCCATACATATGTACATAATGCAATTTTATTTATATGTATATATCTGAAAGTGAGTTTGCCTTATTTAATCACTTCCACTGATCGTGGATCAACAGGAAAACCGAGACAAATAATAAATTGTACAACAGTTGGTTGGTCGGTAGCAACGTTGCCTGAGCATTGGATATGAACCAATTAGCGCCGTAAGCACCATTTTTATACGCCATATCTGGAACCTCTGAAGTTATCTTCTGTCACGATTCGTTAGTATCTTCAAACCACTTGGGAACTGTCAATGAATATGCTTATGTTACCAATGGAGCATTTAGAAATCTCATTTAGATCTTGCACGAAGAATTGGTCTAGTGTCGGGTGTCTTTTATGTGTCAGTGCTGGACATTCGCAATGTGAGTGATATTGTGATTATGGTTCTTAACATCCGCTCAATCCATCTACTAATGGGGCTAGATACTCCAACTTACAAGGGATTGAGAGATTGCTTCTATTGTTGAAGGCTCTATGTCGAGGAAGCAGCAATTGTTTAATGCGTGTATTGAATTGATTTTTCTATAGTCCCCACAACTTCTTGTAGGGCGGTTTCAGTCGACCTGCCCTTTACACTGAGAAAAAAAAATAGACCATAGTCTCTTTGTATCAAACTAAAACATATATTATTTCGGGCCAGACGACCTTTTGTTTACTTTAAACAGATTTATTTTTGGAGATTTTTTCGTTTGAATACGATTTCGTTCTGCACTTCACAGATGCTTTTTCGTAATCAAGAGAAACCATAAGCAAATCAACAATTATATGCTCCGTCTAATGGCATTCGAATCCAGACCCTGCAGAAGGCTATACAATTGTAGCAAGCATCTCTGCGCACTCAGCTACAGCCACAACATGTAGGTGCGTCTGTGAAATGTTCACTTTGAATCGAGGCCAAATCCTGCGATTGGTGAATTTTTACACTTTTGTTCATTTTGATAGCTACAGAGTGGTGTTGTTTGGCGATTTTTTTAATCAACTGAACTCATTCTCGACATAAATTTCTAGACAACACCACCCTGTGATCGATCAAACTAACTTATGTTAAAGTTTGTTTAAAAAATACTTTTTCTGTTCGAAAACTTCAAACCGCTAACATAGAAAAACCAAAAATGACTCCGTTTGAAAAAACCATGTTACTTTTTTCTTAGTGTATATAAGCAATGCTGAGCTGACGATAGCTTGGAAATTCCGCCACGCCAGTTGTTTCTCTTCTGTGCCAACTGACCCCAATTGGAAATGCCAGGTGAAGCCAAAACCTTCTCCACCTGGTTTGGCAACGCAGCGCAAGTCCTGCTACCACCAGCGGGTTTCGAGTCGAATACTTTCAGGCCTGGAGCGTCTGTGTAAATTCGAACGACGAACGAAAGCCAGCGGAGCCGCTTTATTTTAATTTGCTGCAGAATGTCCATGTCTTTGTTAAGCTCGTACAGCTCATCGTTCCATCGTCGGCGGTACTCGCCGCCGACAACACGTAAAGGCGCGTAAATCTTCCGCAGAACCTTTCTCTCGAATACTCCAAGAGCCGCCTCATCGGATTTTGTCATTCTTCATGCTTCTGTGCCATATACCAGCAAGGACATGATGAGTGACTTATAGAGCGTAGTTTTCGCACGATGAGAAGACTTTTCTCCTGAATTGCATACTCAGTCCAAAGTAGCACTCGTTGACAAGAGTGATTCTACGTTGGATTTCAAGGCTGACATTATTATCGGTGGTAATACTGGTTCCCGAAAAAACGAAGTTCTCTACTGTTTCGAAATTATAACTGTCAACAGAGGCGTGGGTGCCGAGGTGCGAATGCGCTGACTGATTGTTTGATGACAGGAGATACCTCGCCTTGTCCTCGTTTACCACCAGACCCATTCGCTTTGCTTCCTTATCCAACTTGGAAAACGCAGAGCATACCTCGCTTTTTTTTGATACCGATGATGTCGATGTCATCAGCATACGCCAGCAATTGCACACTCTTGTAGTAAATTGTTCCAGAGCGGTTCAGTTCTGCAGCTCTTATTATTTTGATGTAATGTGGAACGATTTTCCGTCATCCCTTGTCAATTTTGGTTTGGAGACAAACCGGTTTCGGCATTGTGCCATCTTCAGTGTCATTTTTCGTTCTTATTATTTTCTTCAGCATCAGATTAAAGAAGTCCCAAGACAGGGAATCGCCCTGTCTGAAACCTCGTTTGGTATCAAACGGCTCGGAGAGGTCCTTCCCAATTATGACGGAGCTGGTGTTATTCCTCAGCGTAATTTTTCGCAGCCGTATTAGGTTCGCGGGGATACCAAATTCAGACCATTGGCTACTTTAAATGCCATATGGGCTCGGTGATTTAAAGGGTAAAAAACTATTTTATCTTTTCTTTATCCACTGGCTTTCCTTAAAGCTTTTTTGTACTGCTTCATTTCATTTTTGTATGGTTGCCACATTTTCCACTTGTAGCATTCGCTGAATATCTTTCTGAGCTTGGACCTGAGCTCCCTTAGCTCACATGCCCACCAAAGTGGACTGGTGTCGACTTTTTGAATGCTGTAGATAAATCCTTTTTCATCTCTTCTACTGTTTAATCCGGGTTTTCAACGGTTGTAATCATTTTTATTTACCGTTACCTAGAGTTCCTGACGCCCACTTAATGAATTTAGTCCGTACTGTTTTTCTTGAACTACGGAATAGGCTAGGCGTAATGGATTTGTCGCGAATACTGAGAAGAATTGAACAGTGATCCGACATGGAATCTTTGTCAGAAACTCTCTAATCCTCAACGGCCATGACATCTGTTGGTAGCGTTAAGACCAGCTCCTCTTCCCATCAGGTGAAACTTTCTGAGCTGGCAAATATGAAGGTCGGCCTTCTACCTTCATTGCAAAGACTTAAACTAGCATATATATAAGGTAGAGTTCATGAGTGACTTACCTCGGTCGTTTGTTGCGAGCTCCCCCATTTGGTGTGCCGCGCATCGGCGTCACAACCCACCGCTATGTGATCTTTTCGGTTCTGCGTCATGAATTGTTTAATATCGTTGGGTCGGGCTTCCCTATTATGTGCCATGTGTGCAGTAGAGGTTGCATGAGTTAACTCATGAATTAACTCGAGTCTAGCGCCGCTGTGAACTCACATAGCAATAACTACAATAACTAGTTTCAATCTAAACTTTATACATCAAGGACGTTTTCAGCAATATAACATAATATATTGGTAACTAAAATAGGGATATAATATTGAGGACAGAGCACGGAAGGCAATAGCTACAATAGCGGAGCTAGACTCGAGTTAATTCATGAGTTAACTCATGCAACCCTCTAGCATGCAGATACAAAGAACAGGCCGTGTGGTCGCCTGGATCCAGTAGAATGCAGTGGGTGAAGCTACAGACCTGCCAAAACACGGCACTCCGGGCTCCCAAAGGATATCTTCTGATGTCGCCGCAACACATGACTCGATGCACCTTTTCGCATGCCCTTTAAACCCCACACAACTAACGCCAATTGAACCAATCCAGTGTGAGTAGCACACTTCTTGGGCCTCCCGTTATTGATGACAACGACTGCGAGACAAGCCAATCCAGGCAGGGCTACGTAAGCCAATACAACAACAACAGGCATTGAAGCCCTTCCTTTTCTACCTTCACCTCTGTTAATTTTGTAATTTAGACAGGAAATGCATTGATACATTTTTTGATAAGAATGTCTCCCCGCGGTTTACCTGTGTAATCACTCTAGAAGAGGTTATGTGTACTACTCTTAAGACCGTGGATATGATCACCGTGGGCTCACTGCTGCTGTGTTATGCTGACATCGATGCTCAATTTCGATGGGCAGCTATCGCACCATTTTCTAATCAGAAATCCATGCAGTAAATTTTTGTGGGGATTTATCAGCTCCTGTTACACCACTGGTATGGCTTACCACTATCAACTCAGTAGATGTTACTTAAACTCAACCATGCACGGGTAAAAGTCGTGGATTAATGGCAAGAAACATGATCGCATACACATTATCTCGTTGTCTTTCAAAACTAGACAGGAAACTGATTATACACCGCCGGAAATTTAATTCCACAGGCCCTTTGGATTGTTTCTTTTTTTTAAGAGTTGACTGGGATTTGAAATTTAATACGTTCGCCTGGATGCACCGATGACTCTAAGACAGAACGCAAGGTTGGAATGAGCATTGTCTCTGCTTCCTTAAGGGATCAGGCCATCTTCTTTACTTTGCGAGTTTTTTCCAGACAGAAGTATTTTCTATCGCCACAGGCTGTCGGCTTTTTAAGCGCGGTGTGCCGCCATTTTATCAGACAGCCGGGTGGCCATTGTGACTCTGGCGGCCTTCAGAACAAAGTGGAAGCAGGACTTCAGAACTCTTTTGAATAGAGTTAGTGTCAGTTCGAGGTAGATTTAGATTGAGTGGGGATCGCAAAATTCACGGAAATTAGTCTGCTGATGATTTATAAAGAAAGGTGTTCGAATTATCCCCATTCGGAACTATATAGAAGAAAATTTTTCTTCACAATCTTCAGCAACTCGGGTTGCGCGTTGTATATACATACCAAACTTATGTAGCTCATATACAATTTCAAAAGAACACACTGATCTGACATTTCGGGGCCAGTAGTATATATATTTCTTACTTGGGATTTGCAGGTTGACGCCCACGCCAGAAGTCTGAGCATCGCTTATACTGGGTTCATTTAAGCCTCCGCAATATATTTAATTTTATCAACCCCTCACCCTAGTGGTTTTAACAGAGTAACACGAGATTATTGGTACCAAAAGGGATTTTAGGTTTTAGACGTTCTAGCCTTATCCAACGCCTTAGAAAAGGCATACCTTCAAGGATGCATCATGTGGGAGAGTCCGTCACTGCCTTAATAGCTCTGAAGTGACTTTAAATCACAAATAGTTATGTCAAAACTTGAGGAAGAAAGGTTCCAAAAAGGAACTGTAAGGCTAGCCACGCTGGTCTTGGTGATTGCAGTTCTGTGAAAACAAAAAATAAACAAAAAACGTAAGGTAGAAAAAGAAAGGTGGAATTCATTTTGTTTTGATGAGGACCCTTATAAAAAGAAACATTTTTATGACCGTTATCATTTATACATTTATTTATACATAGTAGCATAAATGGAAAGCTAACATTTAAAATCGTATTTCTGAATAGAATTTAAGACATGGGGCATGTATGCAATCAATTCCATTTATTTTTGTCCAAAATTGAACACTTAAGTGGCTATAGCCTAAAAATTATATATGAGATGAAACTCCTCCCAGCTCAACTCACAGAAAAACTTCTAATAAAATTTAAACACTGTAAGTACTCGTATTGTAAAAAAATTTTGAAAAATTGTGTGTTCGCTTTAAGTCACAATGTTTGAATAATTACTAATATCTACCACAGACCATTATCAGTACTTAATACTTACTTATATAAGATAAACTTATCCACACACATCAATATGCTGAATATGTCTATATTTTTGCTGTGCAGGAATCAAGTGAAATATGGGAAAAGCTTAAAAGCAGGAAGAGTCTATGGTTGCACTGCCCGCACTTCAGCGCAGATAAGTGCGAATCGCGCGCCGCCTCATGCAGTGGAGGGCGCAGCAAGCACACATTCGCACAATTTCCTTTGCATGGGAAGCTTCTTTAAACAGTTGCCATAAAAATTCTTATCAGAGCGCAGCCACGAATTTTTTCATTTCTTTCGATAAAAAAATATCGAGCATCAACAGAGTCAGTACCAGCACTCACTAATTCAAGCTGGTCTAGGCGGGAAGGTGCACCAGCTTTAGATCATTGCTGTCCCTTGTATGTACATACCCTGCCGGAAAATCAACTACTTTAAAGGCAATTTAATAAGTACTTTCTTATTAACTACAACTAGTTGACATTCTCACTTTTTTAATAGAAACAACTGATTTTTTTAACATGGCGATGTCATAGGAGCAAGTCAATAGTCCGGCTCTGCATATGATTTCAACTACTGCAAAATGTATTTGGTTTAAGAAAAATCAAAATCAGTATTTTTCGTTTGAGTACGCCTTCGTTCTGCACTTCACAGATGTTTTTTCATAGTTCGGAGACACAAAAGAGAAATTCTTTTTATCATTTTGCCGCTGAGGGCATTTGAACCCGAACCTTTTGGAAGCCAAGAAATAACAGCAAGCACCTCTACACACTCAGCCCCAGTCAGGTATGTAAATGTGTTTTCAAATGTTCGGTTTGAATTACAATGAGCAAGTCAATAGACCGACTCGGTATATGATTTAAACTACTTTCAAATGCATTTGGTTAAAGAACTTCAAAAGTAGTTTGTTTTCAACAACTTTCTCAATTGATCATTCATTGGTTAAAAAGAGTAGCATTTGTTTAAAAGTAATTTTTCAATTAGTTGATTTTTAAACAGTCACTTTCTTCCCACAGGGTATATGTGTGTCTACGTGCCGTAGCAGAACCTGTGGTGTCTTTTGGGTTTCGCAACAAGGTACGCCAATGTCACCTCAAACGAGCACGCTATTGAACAGCTCGCCGAAGCACCGGAGATTTATGATTGAATGTATACATACATATGTACAACCATGAAAATATGTCGAAGCACGATTTGTGTTTTTCGTTTTTGTTACCGACTTCTTGTTTATCTGCTTTTATTTTTTGTCGCAATTTTTCGGCAGCGCTGCATTTAAATTTTTCTTCTTTCCAATGACTGCTGATGAATGATAGATGGATTATCATTTTGTTTGGCGTAAATTGAATTTTGAATTTTCCACGGATGATCAAAATGTATTATTCAAGGATGTATGTATGTATATGTTGTTGTAACGCTTGAGTAGTGTAGTGCAAAGCTGGTGAGCCATCAGCGACATCCATAATATTTGTGCGTAGGGGCTTTACGTCTTAAAGAAAATATAGATACATACATATGTATGTCGCGGTTGATTTACATACATATGTGTGTACAGACATACATAGAAGCACAACCAAAAATATTAAGAGCATTTGCAAAAAAAAAAATTAAATGTTTGAAAAGGGAAAAGAGCTGAGGAAACTTGGAAGACTGTAGCTGGCAGCCTCTTAGCCATGCATTGGCAAACTATGCCTTACCAATTTGCTAGGTTGAAAGTCTAAAAAATTGCATTAACAAACAAAGTCGATATGTGGAGGCCAAAATGCGCAACAGCAGCAGCAACAACAAACTCGAAAGCAAAACTGCAAACACTAATAACAAATCCTTCAATAATTCCGGTTGGCTTGCGCCGCTCTTGTGCCTTGTACAACTTGAAACTCGTGCAACGCAGTTGAGTAGTTGGCATTTGTTGTTGCAGTGGTGCATGAGTTGCAAGTTGTTGCTGCGTAGTACAAGTGGTGGTTGTTCTTGTCAGAGCCATTGTCGAAACGAACAACATGCTTTCATGCATCAACTGTAGCTCGAATTCCAAAGGATAATCAAAACTGTACGATTTTTTCCATTTTATTTCTCGTCTTCCTCCGTTTTTCTTTCCGGTTTTCTCTTTCCTTTCGACCACGTCTAATTTTTTTTTTGCATTTTATGCATCCTTCAACAACACCAACAACACCATTAAGGCGGATATGGCTGCTTCAATGGCTTACTAACTTGTACAATACTGTTATTGTTGCTGTTGTAGCGTTTGTACGCCAATGATTTGTTTTTATTATTCCTTGTTTTGCCTCGTTCGCTTCCGCTTTTCATCCTCACATTCACACGCACATGCCGCACATCCATAACTCAATAACAAGCGAACACTACTGCGATATGCAGAGGCTGCAGCGAAAATGACTTTCTGCCGTCAACCCGAGCATGCAACCATAACGCGTCCATATTGGCAAGTAGCAGCCAGCCTGCCAACAGCCAACTAGTAAAGCTCACATAACAAACGCAGCCTAAAAGGCTTGTGGAAGTAAGAAGAAGAAAATGCCTAATGAAACTATATCTTACTGCATGTGTCTACTTATGTAAATATGTATGCGTTTATATACATGTGCACATACACCACATGTGCACATACACCCATCACTACCCGCACGCATGCTTATAATACTTCAACAAAACAAACATACACACAATTTTTTGAATGTAACTCACATACAACGAAACATACATACATTCATAAATATAAACATAGTATGTATTGCATGTTGCATATTACCAAGGACCTTTAGGAGAAGGTTCGCATGCAACAAATTACCCTAGCAGTAGAACCGCTTGATATGAAATTGAAGCACCGAAAACTTTACATCACAGTATAAGAAACAACCAAAAGCAAAGAAGTGCTCAACAACTACTGCCAAGTATATATGTATGTAGTAACGTATGCAGTGCAATTATGAAATTCTTGCCACATCCTTTTACTTAGCTCGCATTTTGAATGAATCTATTTTATTTGAATTTTATACATTCTTCTTGAAACGACTGCACAGAATTTTCATTGTATGTAGAATTTTATTTAGCTCACAAAATTATTAACGTGTATTATACAAATATATTTACTATAAAGTGGTGGCTATAATATGTATGAAAATAAAACATGAATTACATTTTTTGCAGGATATTCTTTATATGTACATATATGTAAGTAAATACATATAAGGTTATTCAAATATTTGCGACTTGTGCCGGAGCATGAAAAATTGTGTAAACCATTTGAAAACCTACGAATTCGATGAAAGGCCACCCAATAGACATAAATATGTATGTGTATAAAATACTACTGCCACAACTATTTATCGAAAATCTTGAACCACTCTGTTTAAAGCTTTAATAAAAATGGAACGCCAATTTAATCACGATTTTTTTTAGCGATTTTATCATCGATAGAATAGAACAAGTTTGTCATGTAAAATGAAAACAAAAAAAAACGTTAAGTGCTCTATCAGTTTAACCTCTTCTCCAATCTTTCAAGACTAGGATGAGAGGGTCTGCATTACTGTTTTGTCATATGATTAAGATTGATTATACCTTTGTTAGTACTTAACCTCAGATTCAAATTTAGATACACGTTTTATTGCAAAAAATTTTTATTAGCCCAAATACAAAGAGTATTATCCTATTTAAAAAATACCAATTTTTTGAAGATAGGACCCAGGACGCAGTCCCAAATATCAACGATCGACTTAAAATTTCATATACAATGCACGCTCGGTACACGCGACATTATAAGGTACGTTCGTTTACAATCTCCAGTAAAAAACATCCAACAGTCAAATTAACAGGTACGCGAACGCAATTATAGTAACGATGCAGTTATTTCGACAGCTTAATTTTTAGCATTGCAGGTTTTATAATGGCGACGGTTGAAAAAAAATTCTATTTGTGCGACTTTTATTTTGTTTCCAATGTCTTCTTCCCTGGTTCGTTTGCAATGCTATGCCTTGTTTTTTGTCGGAACATAAACCTGGTAAATAAGACTCTTTTGAGAATTTTGGTTTTTCATTTCTCAGTTTATTAGTGTATGTTGTAATCTTTGCATCCATTCGCTGTTATTTGAAAAAATTATTTGCCAAAAAAACGAGCTTAACATTTAATTTTTTTTAATATTTAAAATGTAAACTTTTCACAAATATATCAACAAAAACGTTTTTTTTTTGTAATAGTAATTACATAATATTTTTTCAAAGACACTATGGGTTCGTTTATGGCAAAAATTCAGTTTCCGCGACAGCTCGCATTTTCGAAGGGTGTTCCGAACAATATCTAGGCATGTTGCCATACTATAAAAGTAACGATATGTGCCAGTATCAAATGAGGTATCAGAAACTAGGTATCAATATAAATATGGTATTGGTATCGGAAACAAAACAGCGATATTTTATATTTTTGATACAAAAAATTGTTGACATAATATGAATAATGCAGTTAATGAAAAATAATAAGAAACTTTCACAACTGCAGTGCGTAATAAACAAAATATAGAAAAAATGGTTCGATTCCATCAGAACACGAAAAGAGCTAGGCGCGAAAACTATATGTGACATAAATAGGCAATCATGTTTCCTTTACACCCCTTTTACGGCTAAACTATACTTCTAACGTATAAACAATTATACATCATTAGAAAAGTATTTTGATGCTGATGTGCAGACAATTTTTAAAATTTCAAATGAGTTTAAAATAGAGCTAAAAAATCAATTCAAAACTCACACCAATACCAATGCCATACGTGTACATGATAGCCAAATGCAAATGCATGATAGCCAAATGCGAAGCAGCGGTGTAAGAACAATTTAGATTGAAATTAATTCAACGATGAAGGAAAATTTGAATATGTACAAGAAGAAAGGAATAAAGGAAAAGATAAAAATAATAATAAAGATTCGTAAAGATAAAGACAAAGAAGAAGGTAAATTAAAATATTTAATATAATCGCAAAGGAGGAGGTGAATTGTACATAGATGCAGAAAAGAATGAAGATAAAGATTAGGATGAAGGTAAAGGTAAAGGTAAAGGTTAAGAAATAAAGATTAAAAGATCCAAATAAAGATAAAAAACGAGACAAAGGTGGAAAAGAGAAAGTGATAGAGATAAGGATAAGATACAGAGAAAAGGAACTGAATATCTTGTATTATGCTATGTTATGTTGTGTTATGTTATATAATGTTATGCTATG
>JAPVRG010189267.1:0-10670 GCA_029783565.1 Rhagoletis cerasi | reverse complement strand
CACCGCGACCTAAAAGATCTTTTGTATCTCTTGCAAGGAGTCCCTAACCCAATGTGGCCAAGATACTTTCGGCTTCTCCAATGAATCCTAAAAGGGCCTTGGTAGACGAATTCCTTATAGCAAGGGGTTCGACCATCGAAGATTTAAAATAAATTAGTCTTTGTCTGGCTAAAGCCGGACAGTGACAGAGAATATGTTCCGAAGTTTCATTAGCCTCGAGGCAGAGCCGGCATTCCGACTCTGTGATCACACCTATACGGTGTAGGTGAAATCGCAATTGGTTGTGACCGGTCAGATACCCAGAAAGTAGCCTGATGTCATTTCTGTTTGACAGGACAATGTCTTTTCTGTTGAAAGGGTAGCCGAAGATCCTGGCCTGTCTAAGGCCCCCCAACGCTCCCCAGTACTTACTGCGTTCCGAGTGTACCCACTCAGAAATTACGGCTCTCGAAGAGGACCAACTGAGACCACAGAATGGTTCAGGTCCCGAAAAGGCAGTCAGCGATCCTTCTCGTGCCAACTCGTCGGCGATCTCGTTGCCTTTGACTCCACAATGGCCTGGTACCCAGCACAGTGTTACCGTTTTTTTGCTGCCAAACTTTGTAGCGTGTCAAAGCAGTCTCTAACCAGCTTGGATTTGATCGTTCTGTTAGAAAGGGCCCGAATGGCTGCTTGGCTGTCTGAAAAGATAACTAGAAATACACCATTTAAACCCTTTTCAAGGTTTAATTTTGCGCAGTTTAAGATAGCGACTATTTCAGCCTGAAACACCGTGAACCATTTGCCCATGGGGATTGCAAGTTTGGTGCTAGGCCCAAAGATACCTGCACCTGCTCTGTCCTCCATCCTTGAACCGTCCGTGTACCAGTGTACATATCTAAGGTCAAGTGCAGGGAGCCCATTTGCCCAATCTTCACGATCGGGGATTATCACTCGGAATTTTCTGCCAAAGCAGACCTCTTTAGTCATGTAGTCAGAGATTCCGCATGTTTCGAACCCTGGTATCTTCCCAAGAATACCTGCATTAAGCTTCTTTGTGAAGCCGTTATTAGATAGTCGAAGTTGCAGCTCCCTCGTGGCTGCTGCTTCCTGGATAAAAATATGGAGAGGAGTCCATCCCAGGAGCGACTCTATAGCCGCAGTTGAACACGCCAATCTTTGCAGCTTGTTAAGGCGAAGTATGACAGTTTTTTGCATTGTCTTCTGGCACCACGCTATGGATGCATAAGACACAATCGGACGGACAAAACCATACGGTAGAGCCACTCTATAAGTCTTGAGCTCAAACCCCATTTCCTACCAAAAAGTTTTCTGCAGGCCCACATGGCCCGTGTGGCTTTAGTAACCGTTCTCTCAAGATAGGAGTTCTAGTTAAGTCTCTTATCTAGAGTTATCTCCAGATATTTGACCTCATCGGAGTATTCAAGTACTGTCTCTCCAAGAGTGACCGAACCAAGGTTTGGCTTATACCTTGTTGTAAACGGTACCAGAACAGCCTTCCGAGGATTTATGCTGAGGCCCTCATTGGCACACCAGTTTGAGACCACGCGAAGAGCTGCGCACTCTCCCGTGCAGTATATATATTATAATAATGTTTCTGTCAACAAAAATTTTTTTTGAGAAAACAACCTTGAAAATTCCGATGAAAATAAAAAATTCTACTAATTTTACTAAGTAAGTAAGCTTATCTTAGTAATATTATAAATATGAAAGTGTGTATGTTTGGATGCTTGGATGTTTATTACTCAATCACCCAAACACGGCTGATCGGATTGAAATGAAATTTAGCACGTTGACAGTTTATTGTCTGGGTAACAATAAAAAAGTCTTCGCGGACTGGGACACATGCCACTGTTGGCAGTTATAATTTCGAGGTAGTGAAGGACCACCAATAATAACGGCCTGGAGATAAAGCGGACACGCAAACAGGACCATAGATCTTGAGTAGAATAGTTCTCTCGAAAGCCCCCAAAGCCTTTCCATCTTTGTTCGACGCTGTCCATGTTTCTCCACCATACAAAAGGAGGATCTTGATGAAAAATTTTTTAGCACGATTTTTGTTCGTCGAGAGGGTTCTGCTTTTCAGTTGCCTATCGAGCTCAAAATAGCATCTGTTGGCAAGACCTATTCTTTGCCTAAACTCCAGGCACACATTAGATGTTGCTGGTGTTATTGCTAGATCCTGGGTAGACAAAGTTCTTCACTACTCAAAAGTTGCAATGGCAAACAATGATGTGTCCCAAAGCCTGGTGCTGAGCCAGACGATATCAAATACTGCAACAGCATCGTGTTTTTGTTATATATTATGACGCTGCAATTCAGATAAGCAGTTTGTACGATTTTCAACATCTGATTGAATAAGACACATGAAAGTTTATCGTCCTGTCTAAGCCTCGCTTGGTCTAGAGCGGCTCGGACAGCTGCTTCCCAATTTGAAAGGAGCTATAAGTTGGGCCCAATGTTCTTCTACATCGCCCTATTAATTTTGTAGGAATCCCAAATGTAGACATGGCGAGGTAGCGTTCTGTCCAAAGCGGCTTTAAAGTCGATGAAAATGTGGTGTGGCGGGATATCCCTTCTTGTGGATTAGGAAAAGTATGCTGAGATTCCAATCTTCAGAGATGTATTCAATACAAATTCCTTAACCATTCTTGTTTTTAAGCCGCATTATTATTTACTGTTATCACTGGTAGAGAGGAGGAAGTGCGCTTCCTCCCTAAACATTAGTCTGGGTTCTGCTTCATCAACGGCGCTACCTTCGTCGCCACTGAACTGCGTTGAGAAGTTCTCCCTATATATTTTCTTTGGACGTCTGGACGGATCCGGATTTCCTCTTAGCGGCCCTCCACGAACTACACGGTAGACGGCAATAGTTATAAAAATTATAGGATGCGTTTAAATTTGGCATAAATGAATATTGTCCTGTCGATAAATATTGTGTGTTACATGTTAATAAAATTTGTCAAACAAAATGGCAGCACTTTGAGTAAAAAAAATTCCGAAATTGTTCTTTTGAAATAGTCTATTAATAATCCGTTAACTTCATAAGTTGTGCATTCGTAATATGTACATATATGTATGTATGTATGTCCACATACACCTTATCCACTCATTTGTAAATGCATACATATGTCACTTATTCGCAGTTAATTACATTATAATCAACCTGCCACTCTGATTTTGATGCCTTTTCACAGAATATCCGTCTGATTGATTACGAACGCATTGTGGACGAGCGTGGCGCACGTCAAGTTGCATTTGGCAAGTACGCTGGTGTAGCGGGCATGGTGAATATCCTACATGGCGTTGGGTTACGTCTCCTGGCATTGGGTCATCACACTCCCTTCATGCACATCGGACCGGCGCATAATTACCGCAACTCATCAATGGCGCGACAGGCAATACGAGATTGTGGCTATGAAATATCATTGGGCATGATGCCTAAATCCATTGGGCCATTGACCTTTGTGTTCACTGGCTCGGGCAATGTGTCACAAGGTGCACAGGAAGTATTTCAGGAATTGCCTATAGAATATGTGCCGCCTGAGATGTTGCGCAAGGTGGCGGAACATGGCAGTAAGTAGTAGTGGGCAATGACATTTTTGCAATAACAAAAAAAATTAATGCCTTGTGTGTGTGTTCTTAGGTCAGAACAAATTGTATGGCTGTGAAGTGAGCCGTACGGATCACTTGGAGCGACGTGAAGGTGGTGGCTTTGATGCACGTGAATATGATGAATTTCCTGAGCGTTATATCTCTACATTCAGTTCGAAAATCGCACCCTACGCTTCGGTAATTATCAATGGTATTTACTGGGCGGTAGGTAGTCCGAAGTTGATTAGCATACCGGATGCTAAGAATTTGCTGCGACCAGCAAATACGCCCTGGTTGCCCACTAGCAAAGGCAGTCCAGCATTGCCACATCGGATGCTGGCTATCTGTGATATTTCTGCTGATCCGGGCGGTTCCATCGAGTTCATGAACGAATGCACTACAATTGATACGCCTTTCTGTTTGTACGATGCGGATCGTAACAAGGATATGAAGAGCTTTAAGGGACCAGGTGTATTGGTATGCTCAATTGATAATATGCCCACACAGCTACCGCGGGAATCGACCGACTACTTTGGAGAACTACTAAGTCCATTTGTGGATGATATAATTAAAAGTGATGCGAAGAAACCACTTGAAGAGGAGAACTTTTTATATCCCATTAAGTCGGTGAGTATATAAATAAATACGCAGTACACCATCATTGTACCCTATTGCCAATTGAGCCATAGTATGCCAGTTTATTTTAGTCACGCATCCCACAAGGTGTCGCCATAGTCGAAAAGTTGTAAAATTTATTCAAAAAACGCACATTTTTAAATATTAAAATTTTTAATAGCCACAAGTACGAGTTTATGTAGCACACGTAGTATTTAGGTATAAGACGCGTCAAACCCTATCACCCTTTTGAATCGATCAATGCGCTACTGAGTATTAACACACAGCGCGTGATGATAAATTAATGTAGCTCCGAACGCGTCGTGCCTTGCGCGATGTAATATAGTCAACTGTGATTTTTGATCGAACAATGATCTGTTAGAAACTCCACCAAATGCGGGAGCTGCAACTTTGCAATCGACCCCGATCCACTTTGGGCCAAAAGAACCTGGCAATTGAGCGTGTCCAAGTTTTCGCCACATTTCGCTGAACTAATATGAAGTCCAAGAGTGAGCCACAAAGATGGACAGCGTGATCGTAAGTCATGCAGTTTACCGCAATGTCACTGTGGCCTGGTACCCATGTAAGTCTAATTAGTCAACTTCATACGCTTATTGTCGCCAAACATTTGGGCAGTGTGTCTACTGTTTTTTTTTATGAATGCCACTTCTACCAGGGAAATGTTTTAGTAGTCTGGAAGCCTAAATTTCATGTTTATAGATAGCCCATGGCAGAATACTCCTCCGCCAACTCTGCCATTAAGCTTCGACTATTATGTGAAAAAGTTCACAGATCCCTCCCTATAGTAAGCTTGCATAACAAATCATTTCCTGAGGGAATGTGTATAGAGAAGGGGCTGCTTGGAGTCGTTTTAGTGATGCAGTGACCTGTGTAATCAGGGATTTAATCGATACTTTCAAAGATTTTTGAGTATCTAGATGATCATAACAACATCCGTTTTCCCTGACCCTGATTGGATCCCGTGCTGTGGCAATTTTGCCTGCAATGCCCACCAGACGAGAATTCCATAGAACATATTGGGCTTTATTATGGCTCCCCTGCAGCAAACGATGCCTTCCTCAACCTGCCTTTAATTTTTAACTTGACAAAATCGGAAAGCTACAGGAGAATATGCCAACATCACTCGGCAGGCTCTTCTCTCCCTCTCCAGAGGCAAGTCGTTTCAGATCACTCCTCGAAGCAGAAATGAAAGGAGCCCACCTTTCGGTGCCTCTCTTACTTCTATGCTGCAAGTAGGCGCTGCTTCCCTCAGTCGCAAAAGTTCTGCCGCGAAGCAAGTTGCCTTATTAGGTTGGTTTCAACCCTGAGCTTATTTAGTAATTTAATTGCATGTTGCCTCTGGATTGACGCAGTGAAATGCACCCGTGTATATGTCGGGAAAGGGCAAGTCATATGACGAATCCCTTTTCTACCACAAATGAGTTACCCTGAAATCACCTTTCTCCCTCGTGTGTTTGAGGAACGTTGACCCCAGGGGGAACCTTGTCTTGTCCTCGTTTACAGCCGGCCGACCGCTTTTGCTTATTTTTCTAAGCAGGAAAATGCTGCACTGAGGTCTCTATTAAGTTATATGTCTGCCTTAATACACGTATCGTTAAGGAACCTCATGCTTAGTAAGGTGAAGGAGTGCTTCGGTTCTCCTTGTTGATAGTTCCCGATTGAAGAACTTAGCCACTCTGCTACCTTCCGTGCTCGTTCAGTAATGTTTCTCTTCCTTTGCATAATCATTAGTTTGTATACATATCAGAATTCTTTCATTCCGCTATACAACAAAAATTTTATAAATTTTACAGAATAAGTGTCTATAAAAAAAAAAAAACAATAGGAGCTGAACTCGCAGTTTTTCGCAGGTGGAACTACTTCATATATGGCACGCATACTTAATGTTTACTTGTACTAAGAATAATTCAGTTCGCTTCTTAGGACTTTTTTAAATATCCCGAAAAATTTTATACACACAAAATTTAGTAGACTTTCAAGTGAAACTCTCTTTTGAAATTCAGTAGATATATAAGAATTTAAAGCAATGCTTGACCGCAGATATATTAGAAAAACTGGTCATCAATCAGATTGGCATACTAGTAGAAAAATTAATGTAAAAAATCAAGATTTTTTCTTACACATTTATTTTTTACATTTTATCTACTTTAAGCTCGTCTCATGACTGGAAATAAGCATTTTATAATTTTTTTTTTTGATTTGGATAGGTTGGATATTTTGCTATGAATCTGAGTAATTGCTTTCAGAATTCGCTAGTCGGTTTTTACTATTTTTGGCCGCTGTAGCTCCATTTTGCATCGTACGTGTCCTGACGAATAATTTATAGAGGTGCAAAACTATCGATGGTACTATCGATAGTATCGAAAGTTTTAATTTTTCATCACTATCGATGGTTTTAAAAACTATCGATAGTTTACATAGTTCCATTACTATCCTTTTTCTGGAACATTCGAAGCGTAGATAATTCCCTCCAAAAATGCCGGGTGGGCGGATTGGAGTGGATTGTGCTGGAGCGAGGGCGTGATTTCAATACACATTTCAAAATTTCTGACTGCAAGAATTTTTGTTATTTTGGGAAGAAGTATAGAATATCAACCGTTTAGCTAGAAAAAAATTCAGATCGATAGAATTTTTACGCTGATTTCAATCATACCAAAATTATTTGGCGTAAGTAACAAAGAAAATATGAGAAGTTAAAGTTAAGTTTTAAATTTTTTACACAAAGTGATGAAGTCATGCAAAGCCCTTACACGGTGGGTGGTAAAACCCCGTTTTCCTGGGAAAGCTTTGCGAAATTTGTAATGCGTGCACCGTGCAAGGGCTTTGCAAGACTTCGAGAATAAATAACAATTTAGGAAAAAGATTTCTAAAAAAACATTTTGAATATTGTGGAAAAAAACCTACATAACGAACACGCGTGTGACTGACCGTATATATATTTATACATGGGTGTGTTTTCTGTAAAAACAATATCCTCTTAAAAACTTAAATAATTTGTATTGCTGCGTAATGTTAATAATTTTTGTTTACGTTATATACGAATGTAATCCATTTACACAAGGACTGAGTATAGATATTTGAATTAAATGCTGTTTGACTGAATATAAATAAATTCTTTAAAAATCGTACACAACGAGTTATTAAAACATACATTAGGTTAATTTTTTTAACGATACTATCGCGATAGTATCGATAGTTTTCCGGAAAATTGCTAAACGATTGATAGTCTGACAACAACGATACTATCGCGATAGTATCGATAGTCTTTCTAGAAATTGCGAAAACTATCGGTGGTGTGACTATCGATAGTTTCCCACCTCTAATAATTTACACCCATAGTAACCACCCTAATTAGAAAGCAGGTATTTGTTTGTTTCGACGAATTCGTCAAAGCAAAATTTCGTCAGAATACGCATACATATTAACCGTGGGCTTATCCTCCGCATTGGCCCATGGATTGAATCTTGCAGTAAAGAGTAGAGTCTCTTTCTTGATTACAATGTGCAGAGAAGGCAGTTGGTGTTGTTCTCATCACACCAGCTTCTTCGCCCGCTGGCTAGTCGTTAGAGTTTGCCGAGCTTGGTCTGTGTGGACTTCTGCCTTAGACCCTGGTCCTTTAAACCGCTTCATTTAGTGCGAACTCTATGAGAGCTAGAGAGATCCCTCCAGCCTGTGGATAACCCTTCGTAGCATGTAATGATTCTGGATTGAATGACGCTTACTATCCATCGACAACTGGTAATGCCACTTCTTTGCACTGGACACTGTTGTCTATTTGTGAGCATTCTGCGTTATGGAAAGCCCCCCATGCTCTTTGTTCTCCATGTACTTTTTAATTTTTCTGGTGAGGCTCTGAAGAACTTGGAAGATAGGCATTTTTATTTTTATGCAAAGGGATTTCTGTAAGAAAACTGTTTACACTGTAGTAACGTAAATATTTTCCAAAAAAAAACGATATATATATGTAAAAGGCCATAAAATACCATTCAAATTTAGAAAAACTGCCATCCCAGTTTTGTTCGATCACGCCATTTTTTCGAGATATGGACCTACAAAATGTTAGATTTTTATTGAGTTAGAAGGAATATCTTAGTCATAAAATGCATCTTATTTTTAATTTCTGGTACGTAATTTTTTCAAGTACCCCTCTCAAATTTTGCCACGAATAATTTGGTTGAACTCCTTAAACCAAAAAATTTCACATTTGACCCACGTTTTTCAAAAGCACAAATAAAATGGAAACCACGGAAGTTATTCACCAACAGAAACTAAATGTTTTTTGTTATAAGTGCGGTAAATTTTGTGTACAACAATATAGAAGTTGTTTTAGTGAACCAACGGCATATGAATATTATTTCGGAAAATCGGTGATTCGTGATGTTTCGTGGGCTCCAAAATACACGTGCAAGAGCTATGTGACTGCCTAGCAATATTGGTGGCGAATGAAAATACGCTCACTTCCATTTGCTGTTCCAATCCAATGGAGTGATCCTCAATAATCGGAGGAAAAAGCTTAATTTTTAGAAGTATACGAAGTGCACTGCTTCCCATTTCAAATAGTGATTGATATGCTATACCAGAGCAAGACCAGAATTCCGTAGCGTCTTTTTCAACGTTTGAACAATCATCAACATCCAGGCATTCCGAATAAAGCGTTACTTTTTTAGCTCCGGAAGTAAAAAATCACTTCATATCGTCATCGACAAGATATATTTTTATGCAGCATTTTACCCTTTCTGAGGATAAAACCTACAATTATCGGAACAATATAATTAATTTATTAAAGCAATTGGGGATTTCAAGCCATACATATCATACATACATATCAGACAAATGACGCATCTTCATTGATTCATATATGAAAAGTTTAAAAGTGATTTTACTTTACGAAAAAAGCAGCATCAGACCTATCTCAATCATGTATGCTATATAAGAAAAAAAAAGAAATATATAAGACAATGTAATTAACGCTGGATAAAAATAATTGCAATGACAATTTCGATGGCCCCTGGCTATTTCATCTCAACTGATAGATAGCCGTCAGTCTATCCTATCTTGAACGCCGTGCGAAAGACTACCTTAACTCGATAAACTATCCTAACTTTTTATTAACTCAGCACTGTCAGAAAAACTAGCCTATCTAATGCTAGAGACACACATCGTAGTATAATATCAATACCACGATCTATACCACACGTGTGTCACCCCCATACTACGAATCGTAGTTGTTGCAAACTACAATATTGAAATTAAAATTTCTATACCTCACGTGTGTCCCAGGCATTAGCTGTGTCAGACAAACTATCCTAACTCGGACCCTCCTCTTTTTTGTTTCTTAACTCCATAGAATACGATACAAAAATAGGTGCGTCTGAGTTAGAATGGTTTGTTGCGAGCGAGTTGTGTTTTTAATAAAATAAAAAATTGTATAGGTCAATATCTCGAAAATATTACGTGATAAAACAAAACTAAGAATTATGTATCTCTTTTTTGGAATATTTCCAAAAAAAAAATACGTACAGGGTTATTTCCACGGTTTTTAGGTGAAAAGGTCAGTTTGGTTGGTCGGCTGGTTCCCCCATTCTTCAGGTTTTATAGGACAGACTCTTCCCAGTTGGATTGCTTTATATGGAATGGTCGGAGTTACAAGGACTTTTGATTCAGATTTCCTTTGAAGGTTAAAATATAGACGACATATCAATGGCGAAGAATAAATTTAACTTAACTCCTGACTTGCCCTCTGCGATTGTTTCTTTTGTTTGACTTCCGTCGGTTTGGAAACGCACCATCTCGACTGCATTCGCATGGCAGGGCTTTACGAAGATCTTCTAATACAACTTCATGATATGGGGTTTTATAGCAAAAGTCCTACCTGTAAAAGTTTATTTTTATAGAAGTGCTCTTCATTCTTCCGGCTGGGATATAATGTATGCATGTACACATGTATTTCTAAGAGATTCGCTAGCTAAAAATAGCAAGAACTTGCTGATAAGGTAGACACTGGAGTTAAGATTGCCAGTCGTGAGTCTTATGTATGTATGTAGGTCTTACCAGCACTGGAATACATGTAAAAGCTGATAAGGAATATGTTCAAGTTTTGATTTTTCTTTGACTGGAAAATTACAATTAATGCTTTACATTCAATGATAAAACATTATGGAATCGCAAAGTGTTAGAGCTGTGTATTATCTTTAATTCCAAATACTAAAATCATGCTTTTATTTTTATAGGCAATCATTGCCAGTAATGGTAAGCTGACGGATAACTTCCAGTATATACAGGAGTTGCGCGAATCAAACAGGTATTCCTAAAAGGACTTATATATAAATTTAACTGTTACTAATTAACTTTTCCTGCCTCAAATTTAAGTTGCCGCTCCCGCCACAAAATAGAAGGTCGCTTGGATTCTGACAAAAAGGTGCTTGTACTTGGCGCTGGAA
>JAPVRG010189244.1:2807-14508 GCA_029783565.1 Rhagoletis cerasi | reverse complement strand
AAATCCAAAATAACGATTATTTTTTAATCGAAAAAATAAAAATCAAAAATAACGATTATGTTTTGATCGAAAAAATAAAAATCATAAAATAACGATTATTTTTTGATCGAAAAATAAAAAACATTATATTTAACGATTATTTTCGGTCCCTGATAAATATCTATCTACCGAGCTTGTTTTCATTCTTTCCAACACAAATGCGCGAAAAAGAATGGTAAAGTTTTGCGTAATATTGTGTAAAACTTCACAGCTAAGATACGAGTAAATATAAATTTTTAGAGGTAATGCACCTAAGTTCTTCAGAAAAAAAATACATACATATGTTCATTCAAAATTAAGGCTATTGAAAGTCATCAAGTTTTTTTAACCCTCCGATGAGTGACAGCGCCGGTGACGTTAGATTCGTGACAAGGTCCTTAGGGACCTACAAAGAGTTTAACGATCTTTCGACTGTACACGTGCAACTTCTTTGGTATATATGTTGTCTTTTGATTTAATTAACGTGCTACATATATATTTGGAATGAAATAATATGAAGAACAATTTAATGTCCAAGTTTACTGATGATTGCTTTTTTATGGCGTACAAGTAACAGAAAATGTGAAAAAGTAATATAATGTAATATAATGCAGCTATGACATCAATGCAACGTTAAGGAATGGTTACCACATACCGTACTATATATGTTAAAATCCCAATAACAAACGAACGTGATCCTGTATCCCTTAGAAACTTATTTTAAACACTTCAGCTTACTTTTTTCTTGGAACACATGTATAAATTCTTTTCAAAAATGCATTGAAAAAAAAAAGATATAGGCAAACGAAATACGAAAAGGTCCCTAGGAACCTTCTCACAAATCGAAGGGTTAAGTTTTTCAAAAACAAAGATTTGTTTTTTTTTTTGGTATAATACAGTGTACGTAGATCACCTAGACTTCAGTTTGGCTAGTTCTGGGTCTTTATTTTTATTGTATCTTAGTTTAATTTATGTCCTTTAGAATACTTTATTTTGAGAAGCATATCCGAACTAAATTATTTCATATCAGGAAGCGTAATCATTATGAGTTCTTTAAAAAATTGATTTTTAATCATTATTTTAAGATTTTAAAATTTGAGATCTGTAATAATAATATATTTCTGAGTTTTATTTTATCGCTCAAAAATAAAAATTATATGTCGATTTATATTTTAATTTTTTATTTTATGAGTTTTATTTTCTATCGTCAAAAATTATAATTATTTTTGAGTTTTATTTTTTGGATCGAATATAAAACTCATTTCTTGAGCGTTATTTTATCTCCCAGAAATAACAATTTATACTTGAGTATTATTTTTTTTCGGCAGATCGAAAAACTCAAAACCTCATACTGCTTTTCTAATAAGTCTTTAGTGAAAGATATTTTTTGCTGTGCACTCGTCAACATGTGCACTCAAAAATTACAACAAATTTTTAAACCTTATTTTTTTTTAATAAATACATATGTACATATATATAAACATACAAATTTTTTTAATTTTTAAGGGTGTATGTTACCAAGTGCATAGCAATAAATATTTACTACTAAAGGCTTTTAGAAAAGCTTTGTGGCGTTCTGAGTGTTTCGATCTGCCAGAAAAAAAAATTAAACTAAAAAAATAATCATTATTTCTGCTAACACAAATAAAACTCAAAAAAAACCGACCTGTACTGATCAAAAAATAAAACTTACAAAATAATCAATATTTCAGAGAGAGAAAAAACCAATCGAAAAATGAGTATTATTTTTGATCAAAAAAATATAACTCGATACATGATTATGAGCGATTAATAAAAATTAAAATTGTAATTATTAATTATAATTTTTATACACATCGCTCAGAAATTTTTAAATCGTATCATATTCTACAGGACATGAAAAAACATGCACATATATATACTCGAAATTGTTATACGATATTTGGAAGCTTTTGATTTTTTTCATTGAAAATTTGAAAATAATTATTTTCGGTCCATGTTTCATATACATTCTAAGTTGGTCATCGCTTAAGGGATTTGATTCGAAAGCTTCTCAGATAAAATAAATATGGATATATGAGCACTAAACACAGTGAAAATCTATTTCTATCATTTCACTCTACCTTGCAACATTGAATGAGCTACAAACAGAGTACTATT
This sequence comes from Rhagoletis cerasi, assembly GCA_029783565.1. NCBI lineage: Eukaryota > Metazoa > Arthropoda > Insecta > Diptera > Tephritidae > Rhagoletis > Rhagoletis cerasi. Next base: position 12,351 of record JAPVRG010189244.1, on the reverse strand, counting down.
GTAAACGCATTCATATTAAACACTTGAACGTTGCTATGAAACTACCAATGTATTTGTACATTTTTCATAATTGATTATGGGTTTTTTTTTAATTTTTGCCTCTATACTTACTCTGCATATATATATATACTCAATCATAAAAAATTACTATGACTTTGCACAAAACTTTTCGTACACTTTCTAACTGCTTTTAACACTCAACAAACTGGTATGGTTTTGTAAGCCGCATAAGCCGAAGGCTAAAACTTTATATTTTTTAATAAATAACTATTAAATAAAATAATAAATTTTATACTTCACAAATATGTATTTATAACTTTATGTGCGCTTTTAAGATATCTCGTAAGAATTGTGAACGAAATTTTAAATACACATGCATACATACCTAAATTTATACAAAATTTGTGTATTCTATACTCGTACATTGGAAACAAAATTATTTTGCTTGTAAACGTTAATCTTCAACGTCTTATTCTGCTGAGCTTAAGTGGATAAGGAATTTGTGAGTATTTGCAATACTCAATGAAAAGTTGTATTTTAAAATTTAATTAAACCCAATGAAAAGATGGTTATGAGTGACTTGGCCAAAGGATTAAGTTTTACCTCCATATCAAATGAAGTTTATAAAAATAACTGAAATTTCTTGCTCTAAATTTTATTTATTATCATTGATATTAAAAATATAATAACTGAATTTATTACTCATATGTTTGTGAAATCTTATTGAAAATGTGCAGGTTTTTGAGAGGCTATAAAAGTCAATAAGACGAATTATAAACTTATACTTGTATTTAATTAAAAGCGTATGTGCTTTTTATTAATTTATAAGATTTTGTTTATAATGACTTGAATATTTTTCTTCTAAAGATGTCTCAATGATTTTGTTTACCAAGATTCAGAGTAATTTTTATACGAACATGTGGGCATACGTATCCTGAAAAGAGGCAACCAAAAGGAAAAAAATAAAATTCCACCTAGGCCAAACTTTATAATGCCAATCGATAGCTACATATTTCGCCTTTCACGCACTGAAATTTTATTTTAATCGGTCCATCACATATCAAGATATTAACGAATTTACTAACTACTTTTCCTAATATTAAAATTTTTTTAGTAAACATACTTTCCAAAAAGCTTCCCTAATTGCGATGGAAGTAGAAGAATTGAAAATATGTGCAATAGTTAAGTACATCCTCCCCATTTTTAACTCTTATAACAGAAATTATGTAAAAAGTTGCGACCAATGGTCTAAAGTGAAGTCAAAAGTGTTGCTTTTTTTCAAAGGTTACGGACGCGAAATATACTTCTTAGATAAAAACGAGAGTAGTAGCGTTTACTTTATTCACCAATATTTTAGTACCAAAGCTAGTTCAGGTTACTCTCGCTATTTGCATACTAATTTCCCAGGAAAACTAAAGGATAACCAAATGTAAGGACACTAAAAATTGTCGCGTCCGTAACCGTATAATGACAAAGGTTTACAAAAACAACGGCATTCATATTTCTAGAGTATGTTTAGGTCGCTGACTATGAATATATGCTTAAAATTTGCTCTTGGTTGCGAATTAATACGAATTTCGCAAAAATCTCGTTTGTTACAATTCGGAACTTGTATTTACCATGAAAGGTTTTCAACATTAATTTAGGTAACGGTATACGGAAGCCTTGAACTTGACAAATAAGAAAAACATAGATTAATGTACCTATGTCTACATATATTATAAAAAATTTTAATTTTTAAAGAAACCACCAGGTATCAATATTCAAAAATGTTCGATTTGATTTAAATAGTTTTGCGGTAAGTCAAATACTTTTGACCACATAGCTGTCAAATTTCACGTAATTATCAGCCAAGATACACGCCTTTCATATGGTAAAAGTTACGTAACAATCAAATTTATAAGTCGGATATATGGCGAAAAGATTCGATGCATCGCTAGTTTTCCAACGAAATCTTTGCTTCAACTGTCTAAGTAACTTATAAACATGAGCGAAAAAATTCATAAAAGTGCGATAGGGGCTCTACTCATCGAAGCTTTGTGAAGTGCATTATTGATTGATATGCCGTTCATCTCTGTGTTCTAGGAATATCCTTGGAAAATCTTATTGAGGATTTTTAATTTTTATCGTTCAAAATCTCCTTTTCGTGCGAGAGGAAACTCTAGCACACTTTTAAACATTATTTTGCTCATATTTTTTAAGTAAGTTGTATTCGATTTGAAGAAACAATTTCGTTGAAAAAATTAGCGACAGTATCTATGTCCAATAATGCTCATGTATAGCATATTTTACTACTGTGCTTAAAATTTATATGCCGTTATACTTAATTTCTTGTTAAATGAATATCATTACTGTATTTTATTTATTTAGGAAAATCTGTCGCATCCGTAATGTCGCGTCCGTAACTCGTACTATACGTCATAAAAAAAAGGGAAGAAATATTTTCCATAACTCATAAGTCTACCAACCAAAGGCATTCTTTGACCTCCATTTCCGCATTCAAAGAAAACAACTTTTTCTCCAAACATCGCTGAATTTTGAAGATTTCTACATGCATTAAAAAAACACTTCCCCTTTTTGTCGCGTCCGTACCGGTTTTTATTTGCGTGTACCTTTGTACTTAGCTGTTTATCTTTCCAAAAATTGTTTGTTGAATATAGCACTCTTACAGAATGTCGCGTCCGTTACCCAGGATATGCCCATATGTATGTATAAGCAGAGATTCATATACATTTCTGTTTACATATTTAAAAAAAAAATTCCCGTTGATTACTACTGAATATTGGCATCCTTCGATGGTATTTCTGACTAACGGCATGAAAGCTTAAATGCTGTCCTTTTATTCGAAAAGATTAAAAAAAAATTCTCCCACAAACATTAGCCACAAAAGCAATTTTGTTCTTAATTAAAACTGTATCGAATGCAATCTAAAATATGCTCCTATTTTTCCATCACATCCGTATAGAATTATGGAATTTTTTATAAACTGTTATATTTTAGGTGCTTATAAGCCTATGGACGAAGACATAAAATACGTGTCCAGATTTGATTAAAGGTGGAAGTTATTCCTCCTCGAATGAGTACAATGGTGTATATGACCAAAAGGTGTAAAATTTTAACATACAATTTACGTTTCTCCAACTATTCACATATTTTCGATATATTTGTCAGATAAATTTAGATCCTAAAAGAGAACCAGTACAAAATTTAAAAGACTTTGGGGGCATTCCATGTAAAATAGGAAAACGAAATAAATTTTAAAATTTTAAATAAAGTGTAAGGAAGTGTAGGTTTTTGTGTATTTCCTTTCTTAACAGATGCATGTCGCGTGTCCCACCAGTCACGCAAAAAGATATAAATTTTGTTTTCCTAACCTCAAATATGAATTAATGAAGTCAGTTATTTCTAGAAGTAACAATAAATACGTGGTGTACTATTTTAACATCTTTTAATAGGTAAATGGTCATATTGTAGTTTCGAGACTATTTTGAAATATGTCCCACCGTTCACATGTGACTTAACTTGAATATGCTTTGCCTAACTTGAAGTTCATTTGGGTGATTTTTCGTTACTGTTTTAAAGAAGTTTTTAATTATTTGTTGGTGTTGGTTTTTAATTAATAACACTAGTCGAAAAGTTTTCACGTAATTGCGTTAACCTACGAAAAAAATGTTTTCTAAACTAATTTTGGGTCGCTGAACACGAAAACAAAACCCATTCTTTTTTTTCAAAGAAGCGTTTTCGAAATTTTTTCAAAAAACGTGTTTTTTGGTTCCTTTCGCAGTTATATGTTAATATCTTTTAAAAAAATACGCCCTTTGCAAAAATATATAATTTGTGCAGATTTAAATAAAAATTATTACTGGTACTATCGAAAGAAGTGGAATTTTCATTCATTTTGAAAATTAGACATTTTTGGATATTTATTTTTAATTACAAAAATTTTTTTTAATTTTTTTTTCAAATTTTAGCAAAAGATAAATCAGTGCAGTAAATTTAGAGTCTAAGATCATCCAAATCGGATAAAAAATGTAGATGTTATGGAGCACTGAGTAAAATTCTAACTTTGCATATTTACACAATCACACTTTTAGAGAATAAGCTTTTCCCCTTGAATTTTTTAGTTTGTGTAGGGTAGGATAAAAAAAAAATAAAAAAAAAAAAATAAAAAAAAAATTGAATTTCTGACCAAAAGTGCGATTTTTTGAGGCATTTTTCAGTGCCCCACCAGTCACATTCTTTAAAAAATTAGTTACAAAGAACTCAGAAATTGTTTGGAATTTTTTTTTAAAGAAATTTTATACACTAGTTATTTAGCTATTTTAAAACATATATTTGACTATTGTATAAGTTCCGACGACATAGATATAATTAAGAGTTGATCACATTCTGGAGTCAAATGTCCAACCAGTCACAATGGAATGCCCTTTGATAAAAAAATAAAATTGGTATTTTTGAAAACAAGTTTTAAAGCGTTATGTTAAGGAAGCCAGTTTTTTACATTTGGAGCTAAAGGACCTATCTGTTAGCTTTCATTTTATACTGGTCAAAAGATTATATTCTATGTATATGGCTTGCTACAGAAGTTCAAGGAATGCAAAAAATACGTTTTTGGACCATTTAAATCTTAAATATCTCAAAAACTAGAGCCAATTTAATAATATGAAGGTCAAAATCTGATTCTATGGAAAAAATCATCTAAGAACCAAAGGTCACTAGTTGTGCCGCATGCATTTGTTGGAATTTTGTTAGGCTGTGTTATCTGTCTTTGTTAGACAGGAAGCATTTTCCGGACTCAATTGGTCTTTTTGGCGACTTAAAATTACCGAGTGGGTTAACTGAGAATGCAGTAAATAGGTGCTGCGGAGGTATGAGGACCTTAGAAAAGCCAACAGCAGGTTGCTCACTGGGCACTTAGCCAGTCATGACTACCGTACTTTTTATGGTTTTTCGGCGTTGAAAATACAAAGCCTAAAGCACATCAATTCACTTAACTCTTTACCTAATTTCCTCATAAGTAAGTAGAGTAATGTTTTCAAGAAAATATTTCACTTTGCCCTAAAATAATTAGAGATTCGTTCCTCTCTTCTTATGGAAATTGTTACTTTTTGTCTGAGTGAGTAATAAATTTAGTTTCACTCTGTTTCTACTGAAAACTGCTCAACATTACACGACTGAGTTTCTTAGAATTAAGACACAACGTTCCAAATAAAAGAAATTTACATACCTTTTAAGCAGAATTTGCATTTGAGTTTGACGACAAATTGTATATTTCACGCTCTCCACCCAACATTGGTTGCGAATATTTTCAGTGGAGCATTTATAATAACTGCACGCATAAGGTGTGAAAAGCTAAAAGAGGGGAAGAATTACTTGTGTATGTGTACGTAAAAAAATTGCCTACAAGTCACTAAACTAACCAGACTTCAACTACTTATTTCACAAGTGAGGGGCGTAAATTAACTTAAAATAGGAGGAAAAACAAATAGTAATATATTATAATAAGTACAAATATACATATGCATGTAAGTATAGGCGTGCATAAGTGCCAAGTATAAAGTGTAAATGCGAATACAGAGTAAAAACAAAATTGTAATTATGATTTTACACGCAAAAGCTACTTACACTTAGCCGTCAAGTGCCAATGCGCTGGTGTACTTACATACATACTTATGATGACGCTGTTTACACAACCGACCAGCCCGCCTGCCTGCTCAGAGTGAAACGCCTCTTTAGCGCTTAGCTATTCTAAGATTGTCAACCAGTCAACACTAATGTTGTTACTTGTCCGCCTGGCATCGCAGTTTTTGTTGTTGTTGTTGTTTGTTTATTTACCTATTTGCGCTTTGTGGTGTTGGTGCGTGCTTTTCTCGCACACATTTTCCAAGTGGTTACGTTGGCGTGTGTTTTTCCATGTGCGAGCACTCAAACATAGGCAAATAAACAGATGGGGGCGAATATTCATACATACATACATACATATACGTATATGCATATAATTGTGCATGCCTTTGCATATGTAAGTCCTTTGCTTTTTTTCTTTCTAATTTTAAAAACACTTCCTCTGTTTATTTTAATTCATTCAACTTGTTGGAGAAACAAAAATGAAATGCTTGCAAATATATGCAAAAGTTTACATTTCCGCTTCCGTCTGACAGTGACGCTACGTAGCACCACTCTTCTCTTGCGCTCCTGTGCCGTTTTTCACATGCTAACTTATATTTTTCATACATTCATACCTAAATACATTATGGAAATTTCATTTAAAAATTTAATTTTGTTTTATGCGCATGAAAGTAAAAAAAGAGAAAATTCATTTAATCTATGTATGTATGTAAATATTTGCTCTTGGTTTTGTGGCTTTATACAAAATTTTTTGGTACTCTACATATGCATTTTACCTACACATTTGAAAGCAATTTGACTACGTTTTTTTGGTTGATTTTTTTGTTTGATTTATTTTAATGGAAAAATTTTATGATATGCAAATTTTTTGAGTAAATTTGATTTTTTTTTGTGTGGTATTATTTGCCTAATTGGAATAACAATAGCATTGTGAGTTGTTGAAGTAGGCCCTAGATTTTTGTTTTTCATGAGTATTCGAAACTTTGTTACAAGCTTCAATACCCAAGGAAAATTTTTTTTGTCTAAATTCATGATTTGCCATGGCCAGACTTATAGTCATGCTATTAAAAGTGAAGGACATTATTACTTTCTGTTAAGTAATGGTCTTCAAATAGAGCAAGTACTTTCAATACATTTCGAAAAGACTGAAAAAACACGGGTATATGAACGTATGACCATCATACAGCATATCTCCAGATTTGAGTAAGCGTTTTTTATTTCGATTGGCTTGGGTGTTTTGTGCTGCGCATTCAATTTTCGTTTGGAGTTTTCAATAATTTTTGAATAGAGGCCGACTGGGTAAGGATAATCATAATGATGCGTATTCTTGTTTTCGTACGAATCGAAAATTTAAAATTTTTGTATAGAAAACGATAGGAAAATTTCACGATTTTCCATTCGTACGAAAACAAGAATACGCCCCAATAAGAATAATAGATTGGCGCTTACACAATATTTTATTGTTTGGCCGAGCTTCTCCTCCGATTTATGGCCTGCGCGTTGATGTTGTTACACAAAGAGGAGGGACCTACAATTTTAACCCTTCTGCTTTGTTTCGAGTTCACCTCCACCAACAATGTTTTGGGTAATTTTGACCCAATAATAAAAACTAATAAGTTTTAAGGTAGAAACCCATTATTTTAATTTTATATCAGTAATTGTTTTATTGGCCGCTGTGGAGTAGTGGTAAGCAGTGCGCTCTTCCACTCCGCAGGCCTGGGTTCAAGCCCTGGTCAAAGCAACATCGCAAACAAAATTTAGAAAAAAGATTTTTTCTTAACAGCGGTCGCCCCTCGGCAGGCAATGGGAAACCTCCGAGGGTACTTCTGCTATGAAAAAGCTTCTCATAAAAATACAATCGCCGCTCGGAGTCGGCGTAAAACTGTAGGTCCCTCCCCGTTGTGTGACAAAATCAAGGCGCACGCCACAAATCGGAGGAAAAGCTCGGCCAAACACTAACATATGTATAAGCGCCAATCTATTATTATTATTATTAATGGTTTTATTATTTAATTAATTACGAACACATTTATGTCATTTTTATAAAAATACACTTTGTATATGTATCTATATAAGCTTTTGATTGCAGCTAGCACATGTATTTTAATATATTCTTGAATTGAGTGTATATGGACAAAACAAAAGTTGCTCTCTTTTATCTGATTTTGTTCACAGAAAGTTTTGCGAACTCATCACCTGCTTTGAAAGTTCCGCTAGGTAAAGACCATGTTTCCCAGATATATGAGAGTTCCATGTCGAGTTGATTTCTGTCCAAATGACGTTAAATTTAATCAATCGGGTTTGATTTATAAAATTTGGTTTTCAGGAATATTACCTGTCTTGAGTTGTGGCATCTCTTGCCATTGGAAGCCCGTTTGGTGTTGAATCCGGCAATTTTCCAAATTAAAATCATAGAATTCACTCCCGAGCATACTAAGCGCTTAGTGTGAGACATAAAATGAAGTTAAAAAGCAAATAAATCTTGGGTCAAAATGACCCAGAAACTCTGTGTTTGTCTAAAAAAGTGTTTCGCCTTCTAGTAACCAAATTTGAAAAAAAAAAAAATTATTTTTAACCATAACCATAGCCATTGATGATTGTAACGAATAGATTACGCTATAGCTTGATTATAATTACTTAACTGTGCAATAAAAGTATTTTTTCTTGAAAATTGGGTAATTGGTAATTTTCGCCCAATCGTTGTAGAAGGGTTAAGCCGACTGCAAACGGCGATTGCATTTTTATGAGAAGTTGGTTTTGAAGGCAGAAATACACTTGGAGGTTTGCCATTAGAAAAAACTTTTAGTTATTATTTTTTATGTTGGTCGGAAACTAGGCTCAAACGCAGTGCTAACCACCACACCATAGCGGCCGCCACTGGGTAAGGATAGTGGCGGTTAATATTAACGGTTAGCTGTTACTCAGACTCCTGGATGCAAGCAAAATTAATGGTTGATAGAAACAGCGCAGTTCGCCGATGTGAGCAAAAGAAGAACTTATAAATAGGGTAACAAGTTTCAACCGTTTTGAAACTTATGGGAGTGTTAACAATTGACAAAAAAGTAACCACCACACTGCACTTTTAGTAAACTAGTCCAACAAAACCGAGGAAATGCGGTATAAAGTTTTAGTTGGTTGTGTGCGCGGTGTGCGCGGATACTTAATACGTTTGCAAGACTCAACCTGGGCAAAGCTAGAGAAACTCCGCCAACACAGATTGAAGGCAAACAAACTATACTTGATATGGTAGATGGGTTTAAAGGGACACAATTTCAAGAGAGTTCTAATGATGGGTGCAATGCACAAAAACAAATTAAGCATTTCGTCAAAATTACTCCAGGGCTAGAGAGAACTTTATCAGGCCTCGATGTTTACTTTCCACGAAATCACCGGTTGGGTAAATAAGGAAGCGATTTCGCAGCGCCCAATGCATGACTTGCAAGATGCCGAAACCAATGGAAAGAGACTTCACGAAATAATTTCGTATTACAATAAACCAAAAGTCGGTGTTGACACTGTCGAAAAAATGGTGAGCTGATACTCTTGTATATGGAAGACAAATAATTTGACCAAAATATAATTGCTATTTCTCCACTGAATGCATACATTATTGACAGGACGGTCAACATAGAATGGACGGCCAAACATAAAAACCACTAAAACGAAGATAATTGGATCGATTCTAAAAAAGGGACGCCACGTAATCTTGCTCATGCATTTTGCGCCTTTCTTTGGGAATCCGAGAAAGCTTGAATGAGTCAGACGATGTCACTCCTTGCCTAAACAGTGTTGAGCTCAGCCCTGTCGGAAGGAAGTGATTATTTTTTTAAACAACTAATTGAAAAATTACTTTGGAACAAATGCTATTTTTTACCCAATGAACCATCAATTGAGAAAGTAGTTGGAAACAAATTACTTC
>JAPVRG010189234.1:0-29639 GCA_029783565.1 Rhagoletis cerasi | reverse complement strand
TTTTAGGAAAAATGGAAAAAGCAACACAGTCTGTGCGGTAGAAGTTATAGCTGCTATTTCGGAGATCACCACATCTCCTCATCAGACTTCTTTTTCAGCTATACTTGATAGGAGTAGATTGTATAAGGAAATGGATTGGCAACAACAGCTTTCGGGGTGTACATAGCTCAGTGGTTAAGCGCTGCTGGCTTTGTACATCGATGATGCGGGTTCGATCCCTGCTGAAGTCTAGAAAAAGAAGTCTGATGAGGATGTGGTGATCTCCGAAATAGCAGCTATAACTTCTACCGCACAGACTGTGTTGCTTTTTCCATTTTTCCTAAAAAACAAATCATGGTACAAAGCTCAATAACCTTGTTAAAAAATAGATTAATTTCGTTAGTAATTATCATCGAAATGCCATTGGTATATAGTTACATGCACACACGCATATATAATCCACATGAAAGTGATTAATAAATTCCTCCAACTCCTCAGCGGTAAACTCCACTGTCGCAACGTAGACGGTGTATCTATTTGTAAATTTAAATTTGAGCAAAACATATGTTGGCAGATTACACGCTCCCTTCTGGGCAATAAATGTCAGTTTGTCTAATAAGTTGCTGTCAGAAAAGTAACGGCTTGCGCGTCGCTGCGATGAAGTCAAGGAGAAAACTATAAAAGCGAAAAACCAACAGCATAAATCAACATTATAAAAGTGTTTGTTGCTGTTGTTGTTCCTGTCTTTGTCTCGGCTGCGGCGATGCGCTTCGGAACAACTACGTTTTTAGTTTATTGGAACAAATGTGCTTGCAACAAAAGCGCATAAGTATGTCGAAATAAAAAATGCGAAATAAAGAACGAACCATAACAGCACAAAACCGCACAATCCAAGTGCATACATAGATACCAGTGGCTGCGATGGGAAGATGGTGAAAAGGTGGGGGCAGAACGAAAGTGATGAGAATGTGTCAGTAATCTGACACTTTGCCATCATTTATGTGCGGCGGCAGTACCTACGATTGTGCGTTTATAGCAAACTTTGCGTATAAACTGTCGGAGGCGGATGGGCGTTCTGTTGTAATTCTGAAGTGGACGGGCGGGCGGGCGTACGCGCGCCTGACAGCCGAGAAGCTTAACGCGCTGTTAATATGAAATAAATTGCCTTATCATCACAATATTAAATTTTAAACGCCCAAAACACATAAACGGGAGCTCACTTTAAACGAGTCTCCTTGAGCAAATATGGTACGTGCGGCACATACATACATTGTATGATATACATGCGTTCATGGAAGCACACACTCATACACTGCCATTCGACACGTAATACCGCAAAATACACTTCCTTCTTATACTTTTTCCATGCGCCTTGCAATGCTTTTTGTTGAAGTGCCGCACGAGAGCTTCCTTTGGGGCTCGGCTCCTCATCTCACACCACCTATGAAAATATTTGCCAAAATTAAGTTGGAGCCACTCCGCTTGTTCGCCACTCCACTCTGGCACAAGTAATAGCGCAAACGGCAGCACTCACACATATGCAGAAGCAATCGACAAGTCGGTTTTGGTTCCCTGTTGCATGAGTTGCGCCTTGTGGCAGCAACATGTTTTACTCGTGTCCGTGATTTGTTCCGCCACAATAGCAGCCACTGTAGCCCACAACAACACTGAACGGTTGGCGGTAAAGCACAGAAAATTACAGGAACAACAACAGCAACTGTGATTACACGCCGAACAAGATGTTGGTTAATTTGATCCCCTCAGCTGCGTTTTTTCGATTCACTCGATTGTTTTAGTTGTTTTTACTGCAGCTGCTAGTTTCGTTGTGTCCATTTCGTGATGTTGCGTTGGCCCCAAAAGGGTCATAAGGCATTCCCCCCTTACCCGTTTTGGCAGTTGTTTAAAGGAGATGTGGGCCATGAACCGAAAATTTTGACTTTTGTGTACATTTCATGAACATAAATAGCTCTTTAAGCTCTCTCAGATATGACAATTTTTTCAATACTGTGAGAGCAGGAGTGCAAGGGAAATGGTAATTTTAGTTTTTAATGGCCTTCGCAAACCATCTACAATCTACTCTGACACAAGATTTATGTAGTCCCTTGCATCTTTGCCAAAATTAAGTGACCTATGTACATCTTTATGCCAAAAGATTGACTAAGCAAACCTAAACAAACAAGTAAAATTGTGATTCCATCGATTTTGGGCCCGTAGCCAAACTATTTTTCAAATCTTATCAGTTTCTATACTATAAATGACTTATGTTTGTTTGTCCGTGTGGGTTCTATTTTAATTTTAATAATTTGTCGTAGACTCACTACCAAACTTGAATTCCATGAAGCTAGGATTACTTCCAAATTAGCAGTCGTCACTTTAATAAATTCAGATTTTACGCAAACACATTTTGAAGCGAATCGGAGAACAAGCTCGGCCAAACACTTCAAATACGCTGTGTGACGAAATCAGGAAAATTGCTTGAACTTATAAGATGATCTATGTTGTACAGGTACTAACCTGGCATAAATTTTTGACTTGTTCATAATGATTTGATTTGAATGCCTATTGATTTTAAAAATGTCTCTCCATTAAGGGCAGACTTTGAGTAACTTTGATACATCTAGAGTCAATATTGAATACAAGTAAAAACCGCTGTGGTGTAGTGGTAAGCAGTGCGCGCTCCGCTCCGCAGGCCTGGGTTCAAGCCCTGGCCAAAGCAACATCGCAAAAAAATTTTAGAAAAAGGTTTTTTCTTAACAGCGGTCGCCCCTCGGCAGGCAATGGCAAACCTCCGAGGGTACTTTGCCATGAAAAAGCTTCTCATAAAAATGCAATCGCCGTTCGGAGTCGGCGTAAAACTGTAGGTCCCCTCCCCTTTGTGTGACAACTTCAAGGCGCACGCCACAAATCGGAGGAGAAGCTCGGCCAAACACTAACATATGTGTAAGCGCCAATCTATTATTATTATAAAATAAAAAATTGTATGAAAAAAGTGAAGCTGTCGAATTTCGACCACTGGGCGATACTAGTCAGACTAAATGGCGCTTAACAATACTACTAGGCTCCTAAAAAAGCCCATTTTCGCAAGTAGGTAAATTTTAATGCAGCGTTTTTGCTGCATTTAAAAGGCAACATTTAGCACTTTCGAACATATGTTTTTCGAAGAGCATTTTTGCTACCGCATTTATTAAATGTACATTTACGAATGTTCGAAATCGTATGTTTTTGACAAATAGATTCGTTCCGGTCGTTCATTCAGGTCCATATCCATAATGATCAATTCGCACGATGAGGAAAACATGCTAAAAAACATACCAAAACATTAAAAAATAAATTTTAAACAAAGAATTTAATAAGAAAAACTACAACGGGTTTAACCAAAGCCGAAAGTTTGTTTGTATAAATATTTATTGATCTGTCGGAGCTATCAATTTAAATTGTGTTTAGGCGCGATTGCTAACACCAGGCGCCTAAATGCATGCTATATAATGCTGCATGTGCAAAAATTTCCTTCATTATATTTATGAAATTTTTGCACATGCACTTCTCAACTGCCATGTAATACAACTTTCTTAAGTTAAATTTTATGGCAGTTTAAAGTATGCTCGGCCTAGTCTGATGCATCCTCCGGACAATGCTTCCGGGGTTTTTTTGCGGACTTTGCTTGTGCTTGGCTTTCACTGTGCCTACCCACTTGAGAAAATATTTTTTTTAAGTACATGCATGCAAACATACTGGTCTCCCCTCTCACTGAATAATTCAAATTGCCTAAATTAATGATGAAAGCAAACAAACACAGTTTATCACAAATTTCCCAGATTTATATCAGCATCAGACTATTGTTAAAATTGCGTATTTTTTTTTGTTTTGTAAAATAAAAAATTAAAGCTCGTCTGTATGTATACGCGAAAAAAGCAATGTTGGCACTTTTTCTCATTAAACCATGTTTGAATCGTGGTATTTTTCGAAGGATGCGGATTTGCTTTTAGCATTTAGTTGTATTTATGCGACGAATTTTGTATGGATAAATGTGCTTTTACAGTTGCATTTAGAGCTAAATGTGCTTTAACGCGTAAAAAAAAATAGCCGATAACATTTAATTAAGAACGCAGACAAGTTTTGCTCATCGAATTTACTAAAATAAAAGACGGCTGAAAACAAATGGAATAAATGGCTACTCTTCAGACGTTCCGAATTTCTGCATCGTTTATTTTTTACACCCGCATACTCTTCCTCCCACCCATACACTCGGATAACCCGTTCAAATAAATTTTCACTCGCACACACACACACATTCACAAGTACTTCTTCACTAAAATGCCATTAAATCCACTCGTTCGATGGTGCATTTCCCCACTAGGACACACTTCTGCCTGAGTGTCGGTGTGAGTGACTGCCGCTCGGTCAACATTCTTGTCTGTGTGGGGGCGTGCGCCACGCATGCAACTGTGGCGGCATGGCTGCCGGTGACACATGAAGTGGGCGCAGTGGCAGCAGTCAAGGGTGAACTAGGCGGCGTGAATTGAAACATGCAAAATTGGTAACGTGAAGCAGCAGCAAAAAATTCCATGAGCACACACCCAGACAAAGAGTCTCGCAAATAAACGGCAAAATATGGCGGATGCAGGCAGCAAGCTCCATATTTCGTGCATAAATGGCGACCGCAGCGCAGTAGACGGGCCAATATATGTACATATACCGCTGATGCTGCATTTGTGTGTGTGTGTGTGTGTGTGCGTGTACGAGTGACACGTGCATGTCATTTCTGTGCAGTTGGTTGGAAAGTGCACTTTGTGCCAAATGCTCGTGCAGCGCGCACTCTGACTTGAATTATGAGCAGGTGTCGCAATGCAACAAATTGTTACGAGCTTCTTTTATATTGCTCAACGCGCCGCTTGAGTGACGCACACCGGAGCAGGTGTTTAAATTATGCAGGAAGATATTTGTATGTGTATTTTAACTTTCATGAATACGAATAAAAATATATTTGCGAGAAGCGAAAATATTTATGTATCTATGTATATTCAAATGTTCGGATTGGCGCGATAAATTTTCAACAGTGTGTAGTGTTGAATGTCCAAAGCACTTTTAATATCAACTGCCATGCAATTTTTACAAATATACACATACACTTCGACTGCCTACATTCAAGGTTCAGATTCACTGCCTTTTGACCTTACTCCTACGAATAGTTGAGAGCGTTTGTCTACTTGAGCAACCAGTGCGCTGTGCAAAGCTCCTTACTCTTGAAGAATTAGTTCACAGTCATTGATGTACTTAAAAAGAAATATGTAGTTTCTCCAGTGTATGTGGGAGAAGATCGAGTGTAGAAATCACTCAAAAAATCTAGTTTAGTATTTAAAGCTTAGAATGCAGTTCTAAAGAAAAACGAAAGAAATTTGAAAAAAGCATTTAAGAAATGAAAACGCATTTTTCTTCTATCAAAATTTCGTATGTAAATCAGTTTGCTGCTCTCATGAAACAAATGCTCGCATTTTTGTTCCTTCAAGAAAATTTACAGCAACAGCTAAATAATTTTTCAACAGAAATAATGGAAAATACTTCTTGTGATTTCTCTTGAGAGCTGGATTTTAAGTTTAAGAAAAAATTAACTTAGTTATAGCAGGCGCTCTTCGCTGTTCTATAAAAGGAAAAGCGTTCTTTACGATGCCTATCTGTGTAGTGGCCAGAGAGCGTACGATATCACTTTGCACTCGATGGCTGTGATCATTAAACAAATTTCGATTCTACTCAAGATAGATGGAATACAAGATTGCGCCGATTGAGCTGAGAGCAACCGAGTGTGACGTCATAAAAGTGAGGGAATGAGAGAGCAAAGAAAAATTCTAAAGATAATAAATAAAGAAGCGAATATGTGGTGCGAAATAGTGAAGTAAAAGTTGGTAGAGATTTACCTGCTCTTCAGCGTTTTAAATTTGAGCGTATATTCGGTACAAGCACACCATTTCAGGTACATTTGGAACGTTATATAATAACTTATCGGTAAAATTTCAACTCCCTTTGCAAAGGGGCATAAACATTGGTTAAAACATAGCTTTGGCTTGAACTGCGTGGACAAATTCCTTTTGAAGGCATTTTTTAATAGCAAAGATTGTTTTATGTGAGTCCAAAAGTAGATATGGTATCAAAAATGTTGTACTATAAGAATATATGTTGCGTACTGGAACGCTTACTTATTATTATTATCATATGTAAACTAACTTTTGCTAAATACTATAGTTTTTACTTTTCTCTTTTTCCTATTTTGTATAAATATGTTCGTAAATTGGTACTAACAACATTCGATTTAACTGGACTCCATGTAAACTACTAACGGCAGTGCTGAATTGAAAGGAAAGTAGTATAAAAATGCAATTGAGTGCAGAAAGTTAGTTGTCACTTAGCCTTCATACAGAATAAAACGCGTATATTAAATTCTAGCAAACAGGTGTTTTATTCGAAAGCTCGAGGCGATTAGAATTCGTAAGTACTTCGGGGTCGTGAAAACTATCACGTCCTAACAATATATATTTATTCTAATCGAAATTCAATACGTCACATATAATTATAGTTATCATATCGGTGGATTGAAAAAAAAACAAAAAAAAAACACTAATGGCAAGCCTATTAACATTCGAAGTCGGGGTCGAAAGGGTTAAGCAATTATGATGCAAGCATTTTGTCAATTCATTATAATAGGAATGTTGATTGCCATTTCCCAAAATTATAATTCAGAAATTCACTGACGACTTTTGTCCACAATCTTCGTCAATAGTCATCCTTGAAAGCAATAGGGTGCATAGTATTGAAATCGGTAAATATAAAGAAATGTTGGACTTCATTTAAATGATCTGTGGTCAAATGAGCTAGTTGTGAGATCTCGAGGTAAAGAAGAAAAAGATGAAAAACTTCTACAACTGAACCAGTTTGCAAAACGAGTGTTAGCGGCATCCTAACAGAACACTTTGTTCTTGCACTTTCGCCTAAAATGGGCATGCGAAACTGAGAACGTACTTACATAGGTTTTAAGAAATAACTATCATACAATGTATGTATTTGAAAACCTTTCTCTGTTAAATCTGCTCAATTCATTCTGTTTTCAAGCTTAAAACTTCATTAACTGTCTATGCAGAAAGGATAAAATTACAATACCTAGGAAACTAGCAAAAATTCGAGGAACCAACTTTCCTGTATATGAAAGAAGACAAGCGAAACACAAGGGACACGAAAGTGGAAATGAAAAAATGGTTCGAGGCCGCTCACTGTTTTAAATTAATCGCTTGGCACATGTCGGCCATTAAAGAAATTATGGCGCAACACTATATCTTGGTGAGAAGCAACTGGTGGGCCAAGTAATCGAGTTCAGCTGAATGAGATGAGCCAGAACACGCCTTTGCTCTAACAACATCATAATTGTATTTTGCGATTTAGGCGGCACATCGCGACACTTTGCCACATAGCCACGCCGTTATGCGCGCTGTCGTCCTCCAACCCAACTCGTCGTCGTCCATGTGACATCAGCTACATAACATCTAACCAGCCAACTGTGTGGTGGCAACGCAGCCCTGAAGTAAAAATCGCTTCGAATAAATTATGTGGCTTGCAACTTGAGCTTGGCCAAGCGTTGGGCGCGACAAACCCCTTTGCCAGGCGTGAAGTTATTGCAGTGCAATTTGGATTTTCTCTGTTCAACTTCTTAATTTTTGCGCCTCGTCGCTACTTTCTTCTGGCGGCTGTCGCGCTTTGCTGGGCTGGTGGAACATTCTAATGAAAGTGTAATGAACTTAATTCCAAGTTTAGCATGAAAGCGTTTGAAAAACTTATTTTAATCGCTACACATTGAAAAACGATTTTATTATTCAAAGCGATGTATAATTAAGGAAATGCGTTTTCTGCTTTGGGTGATTATCGTGAGCTGAAAAAACGCAGAAATGAAAAGAAGTTTGATTCGCTAAGGCAGATATATGCAGTATTAAATGTAGAGACTTCATTGACGTCACGTGTCTTAAACATTTCGGTATGAGGTTTGTAAAAACATTTTTTGCTTGCAGCTTCTTAAAAATAAAGTCTGTTATCCCAAGTGTCGCGAATAGAAGGGCTGTAAATAACTTGCAAATTCCGATAATAGTTCAAGTTCTTGAAATTTGTCAGAAATATCATCATTCACAGCTGCGAATTGATGAATTGACCCCTCACAAAATTAGCATCCAGCAATGGCAATAAAGTTTCACAGCTACATATTTATTTTCAGCAATAATACGAAAATATTCAAAAATCTGTATGCCCCCACCGCAGCTAAAATCAAATATTTACCTTATGCGGCTCTTCCAGCACAGCAACCAACATCTTCTATGTACATAGATTAACATACAGGGCAGCTATGGCGGAGGTCTATGAACAGCATGGGCTGCTCAAATTAAAAGCGACCACTTAAGTGCTAAATTCTACTCCTGTCCAGGTTGGTCTGCCTGTCGCCTGTCGGCATATCCTTACTAAAAAATTAATATTCATTTTAATTTCGGGCACAGGCGAGCTGTTGCCATTTGTGCCACCTGTGTTGTCATACAAGAGCAAAAACGCCCACACACACGCACACAACAACCCTGCAGTGAAAAGTCAAACCAGTCAGTAAAAATACCAGTTAATAAACTGATATGAGCTGAAACGTTGGCCTACCAGTTGGACAATTTCGAACCAATTATTCAATCAGTGTGTAATATAACGTGATTCATTAAATTTGAATAAAATTACAAATACGTGAATTTAGTTTCATTTGGAAATAAACCTAAATACTTTGATATCAAAATTAATATCAAAAATAAATATATATATTTTTTAACAATAAAATTGTAAAACCATATTAAAAAACATGAATTAAAAAAATTAAATATAAAAAAAGACAAAAAATTCCACTGCACCAGGATTTGAACCTCGTATCTCTCGAATGCAGCACTAGTGCTTTGTTCACTCGGCCATTGCGACTGTTGGATCGGCGCGATCAAAATGACTTACTTATTCCTTTCATGTGCTTAAGCATAACAGGGCAATTGACATTTCGTAAGACATCGCCATGCTAAAAATACCAGTCGGTAGCATGGAAAAAGGATGAATGACGAAAAGCTAACTGGCAGAATTCTAGTTCCGAACTAGTAGCTTTCTCTGCAGGGAAAGTTTCGATAAGGGTCGTCGGATTCGGAAGTGAATTTTAATATTTTCGGGCCGCTTGCGTAAATTTATTTATATTCACACATATGTATGTATTTGGTAACAAGTAAAATGCTCCTTCTTGATCCTTTCAGCTTTTAGTAGGGCAAATTTCTAAAAATACTCAGCAATAAGTTCTACTATTTTGGAATCGATTATGAGTATATCTATGCCACTCTTCCAGCAAACAAGAACTATAGATGTACATACATACATAAATACATACATTAATGATCTACATATTTGCTGCACAAAATTTTCATCAATTCATCATAAAAACATGTCAAATTTTAAGAAAAGTGTATTACTGTTCGATATAGCCACCTGTAGCGCAGATAATAGCATCGAGTCTGCTCGAGAATGCTTCATATGCTGCACGAATGTGGCGGTGAAGAGCAATCTTCAAGGCGTTAACTATCTCATATTTTTCAGTTCATACTTTGGCCTCGAGAATGGACCATTTGGAAAAATCCAATGACTTTAAGACCGATGAATTATGGCGACCGTTGACATAGACAAAATTATTGCATTTTTAATTGATAATACTTCGAGTGCCTACACCTGTATATAAGCCAATCGGAAAATGTATAGCTGTAAACATTTTTGCTGTAAAACTTTCTATTCGGCGAAGAGATTTTTGAGCACTTTAACGAAGTCAGATTCCTCTGTGCTCCCCAAGATTAACGACTTCGGACTTTATTTGGCGGAAAAATCATAACTTTTGAACGGATGAAGGTATTTTATTATTAGGAATTTAAATTGCATCTGAAAGAAAGGTATCTAAACTTTAAGGTGCATAAAAGCAAAAGGATCTACGATAACAGTGTAATTAATTACGTATTCATTGTCAAAGTTGAGACATTTTTGTAAAATACAGAAAATACATTTTTCAGTAATTAGTGGAGCTTTATTACTGAAAATTGGTTAACAAACTTGCATTTAAGCATAAAATAAGATAACAACAAATTTTCGATAATGAATCGTGGCACCATGGCCCACCTATTACAAAATGTCTGTTACAGTAACCACATTGCATTGTTTTCGGAAAAAATTTGAAATGCATATGAAAGAAAAATATCTGAGCTTAAAAATATCTAGGTACAAGTATAGGGTGCCGCAATAAAAGGGTGCTTTAAAATTCATTGTCAAATTAGGGGTTTGATTCCTATTGCATAAGCTTCATACTAAACTGAAATGACTTTTTTATTTGCATTAAAAATAAACTTTTGTTTAATTTATTTTCTAATAAAATAATAAATGTAATAAAAAATAATTTTGGGTGAAAAGGTATTGGTAAGTTAGTCTTAGGCATTGATTCCTACATGGCTTGTGTATGAATACTATTTTTTGTCGCAATGAGTAGCGCAGGACTCTCAATCGCAACTGCTTCTGCTATATGAAGGATACTTAATTGTTTCTTCATATTTTTATGCAAATTTAGTAGATACTGCTTCTGAAAGTTGACCGTGGCGATAGTTTGAGTAGCATCTACCAGATTTTTTTTCATTGTGTGGTTCAAGCACTCATCTTTAGGTTTTGTTGGCCTTCATCTAGTTCAATCGGTTGATGTACTACGAGGCTTTTCTTCGTTAAATAAACTACTTAATTCCTTCATATAAGCCGCAACTAGGTCCTCTTTAGTCTCTAAAGCCCGAACGAACGCTCATAAAAATATGATTAGCTTGTGTATGGGCGTACATAGCTTTGCGTACGTGTGAATTGCCTATAGTGTCGGGAACTGCTCTAAGCACCTCATAAATGCTGCAGTTTTCTAGAGATATTACTACAATTTTTGAACTCGTATAACTCATTAGAAAACAAATTGTGAATTCTATTTAAAAATACTATTCACTGCTAATTAAAGCTGCGCAAAATATTTTACTCTTGAAAGTCCAAAAGCGACTGCAAAACACTGTAAGTTTGTATACGCAGATCAATAAACATCAAGAGGAGTTGATAAGTTGCATTCATTAACTTTTATGTACAATATGGTCAGATGAACGCATGCCCGACGACTGGAAATTAAGTGTGCTCTGTCCAATTCACAAGAAAGGCGACTCCGCCAAACGCGCCAACCATCTCGGGATCAGGCTTCTATGCATAGGTTACAATTCTTATCGAGCGTATTGTGTGAAATGTGATTTTGTAACAAATTCCAAGCGTTTTTTCACCCAATGTTGCCTTTCTTTTACTGATTTAGTAGAAAATGAACGGGCACCCAGAGGCAGCCAAATTTTTGAATTTAGGTGAATAAGTACTTAATAAATAACTACCCTTAATTTCGCAGAGGGTATTTTGGAATATTTATTAAGTTTTAAAGTTTCTTAAGTTCTTAAGTTTCCAAAGGGTCAAAATATAGACTTTTCGAAAATCGTGTAGATCTAAGAACTCTTAAGACAAAAAGAACTTTTCTGTTTTTGCTTATACGAGTTTTTGAAATTACCATATGTACCTTTTATTAAACAAACCATTCTCAAAATGCCAGAAAAGAACAAAAAATAAAATTTTTTCTCCATTTGGAACAATTTTCAATTTTGACCGGCTCTACGTCCTTTACTACCAATGAGTGTTTAATGAAAGTTATATTTTCGTAATCTCTGAAAAATTCTTTATTTGATACGTTTACTCACTTTATCGAACGCTTTCATGCAACTTCTGATTTGGCAATGTTTTTGCGGCAGCCCCATAGTGCGCTGTTATAAAATCC
The DNA here is from genome assembly GCA_029783565.1 of Rhagoletis cerasi. Lineage (NCBI taxonomy): Eukaryota > Metazoa > Arthropoda > Insecta > Diptera > Tephritidae > Rhagoletis > Rhagoletis cerasi. Next base: position 17,752 of record JAPVRG010189234.1, on the reverse strand, counting down.
TTTTTTATTTTTAGATATTGCTCGGTCCATGGATCGAACCTTGGTCCTACTGAGCGGTTTCACGCATCTCAGGCCGGAGGTGTAGGATTATTTACCATTTTAGGGGGAATTCCATGATTTGCCTGCGTGAACCCCCATTTTTCGTATCGCAAAAATCACTCTGGGTAAATCATGGAAGGGTCGCTTTGGTTTATGTCGATCGGCTGACGATGTTTTCGCCAACGCTATATAAATACATATACATACATATGTAAAAACTAAGTTACATACATAAGCGTAAATTAATCATCACTAAACCGAATAAACTAAAACCAGTCAGAATTTTCGACTGGTGTGGTTGTAAAATCATTTGATAATGAACTATTTATGTAACTTGGTTCCAGAACTTCACATGTGGTCGGTACATTGCTGCAACGTCTTTCCTTTTCGCTTTGACCTAAATTTTTCTGATTATTAATTATGGTACAGTTAAATGAGGAAGTTTGAAACATTGCTAAAATAAATCTCTTGATATCTCTGAGCCATTTACGAATATTATTTACACTGCTTCTGCCCCTATTAACTGTTCATTTCTCCTATCTTATCTTTCCAGCTCCGCCACGTGAGAGGCCACACCACAGAGATGGAGAATATGGCAACGGCTGTGGTCAGTTGCAGCGAATTTGGACAAGGATATAAATCAAATTTAGCCATTTCCAGTTGCCCGCGCAGTAAACGTATTTAAATCAGTGCGGGCAGTTAAGGACACACCAGTGGCACTGTAGTTACACATACCACAGCATTAAGCAGAGCAGAGCAGAGCAGACTTAGCACTGGCAGCATGTCCAGCCATTCGGGCACAATTGGCCGTAAGCGCGGCAACAGTGCCAGTGAGTACTACTTCGGTAACGGCGGTGGCGGCGGTGGCGGCGGCGGCGACCAGATGCGACGCCAGCGCTCGGCCGAGTGGCACAGCCACCATGGCTACAGCAGCAGTGAGGATGAGTACCAAAATACCGTTCAGTCGTCGGCCTTTGATACGCAGCTGTTGGCGCAGCTGTTGCTGCAGAGTCAGCAATTGGCAAGTGAGTACAGGGATCGGCGGGTGCCAATGGGTGGTACCATGGAGACAGGCGGAGGCTAAGTGTGGGTGGGTTTGGGAGCCGGCTGAAATGGCCAAATATCTTACTCAATTAGTAATGGACAGTCTTAAACTGAATTTAAGCGGATTAGTGAAATGGACGTCCATTCGCTTGGATGTTACTAAGCAGCCAAGTGGAATGGGGAAGTAGATAAATTTGGAATGGGGCAGATGCCAATTTACGGCATATGCGGTGGAAGTGGATTTTAAATGGACTTCGAGGCTAAAAATATTTGCTATAAGTACATATATGCGTTAGCTAGATAAACGTGCTCATGTACGGTATCGAAAATGGGTTCGTGAGGCTTTATTTGGCAGAATCAATGTCACTTAAGCCGGTTCTCACATTTTTTTTGCAAACCACTTTCTAATCTGCCCGAATCTATTTTCTTTCCAAAAAGTTTTAAAAACTACAATAAGCTTTCCATTCATTTCTCTTTTTACAGACTTAGACCGCTATGGTTCGGATTGTGAAAACCCAGCTGTTCCAATATCTCTGCTCAATGAGTATCCTAGCGCATTGCGAGATCACAGCTCCACTTCAGCGTTCCACCTGCAAATGCAACAGCAAAACACCGGGCTGTGCTCGCCCATTAAACAACAGACTGCTCTCGCTGCCACAGCGACAGCGGCACAAACCACTGCCACCAATAAGTATCAGACGAATCAGCCGTCTCCGAGCGCGGCACTCCTGCCAAACAGCGCCAACACGACGCGTAGCACAAATCCCTTTCTCAACGCCAAATATGATTCACAATCCAACTCAGACTCGATGAGCGACCGACTGTCGTACTCCGGTAGCGCAGCAATGTTGGATCGCTTGCAAGCCGTGGTGGAAGGCGCAGCCGCCCTTACCGCCAGCAGTAATTGTGCTGGTGGTCTAAGTGCGCTCAATTCCTCCTTTTTATTACCCACCAGCTCGACAGCCAGCAGCCTCAATCCGAGCGCCCGCGACAGCATAAGCAGCGGCACGGCGCGCACGCATCGCACGAAAAGCGGGCGTTCGGTGAATCGCGGGAACAGTGGAGGTAACGGCGCCCCAGGCGGAATGACCTCTTCAAGTAGCGGTGCATCTTCAAACAGCAACCCCAACTCCGCGGCGGCGGCGGCTGCCATTGCCAGTCGTAGTGAGCGAGAAAAGCTAAAATTGCAGCAGATTCAAAAAGAGCTGCGGGAGTACGCGCAATCTACAGCGGAAAGCTCAGTTGTCATGGATTTAGACGAGTTTACCGCTTCCGGTGGTGAATCTGAACCACCGCCAGAGCCAGCACCACCGGAAATTCCACCACGGGCACAGTCGCTGTTGATGTCGCTGCGAAAGCATTCGGACTATAAGCTGAAATACGAGGACAAAGGCGACCAAAAGCACGAGGAGTTCATACCCACAAGTCAGCTGCATCAACAGCAACAGCAACCGTTGCAGAAAGGTGAGTTTCGTAAAGCTTTCTACGTTCAATGAACAGACTTTAACTATAATGTTATGGTGGATAGTGTGGTTACATTTTATGAAGCTTTCAAAGCTTGCAGGATAAAGTGTAAGCATAGTACTAATAATAATGTTATTTGGGAAGTCTTCTTATTGAGTGAGTAAGTGTCTCAAAAAAGGGAAATATGTGGATAGAAAATAATGCTAATAGCTGCGTAAACTTTTTTATGTTTAGCTTTCATGTAAATAAGTTAAGCTTTTGATAATTGGTCGCTTGAAAACCTTTAAATACAAAGTCAAGTAAATAAAAATTAAAATTAGGTAATTATGATTTTTCATCATTAATATTTCCCATTTAAAGGCGAAGTATAATGAAGATTATGTTCCTCAAAGCCTGTAACGGGGAAAATTATCGAAATGGGAAAAGGATGGGTTGAAAAGGAAACTAAATGTTTCTAAACGGATAGAAAAATTAATTTGTCAGCTCATATTTCACTTATAAATCATTGTGTAACCTCTGGTACTCGTTTGCTGGATGAACGTTATCAACGAAAAAAAAAAATGCGGCAGGCATGCAGAATGGAACTCATTTTCGGATAATACTTCTTATTTTTTTGACTAAATGTGAAAACCCTAACAAAAGCCTTTAAGCTCTTTTTTTGTCATGTTGTTAGGTTTTTTGAGTTATGAGGTCTTTCCAGAAAATGAAAAAAAAAAAGATTTAAAAGCATTAGGTGGTTGCCCTAAACAGGGACAAACTTGGATCGTAAGCATCAGTCCTTTGTGATTCCACTACGAACGCAAACTGCTAAGCTATAACGATATCGCTATGCCTAGAACAAAATTTAGGTGGCAGCAGATGTCAGTAACGGAGAAGTCCTCTATATTGTAACTGAGACAGACCTGTGATCCGAAAGAAGTTATCTTTGGGTATCCTCGTTTAGACTTAAGGCTGGTTTTCACTATGTCAAATTCAATGGCATTTGTCGTCAAATGAGTGAAAACACATTGTCAAATGGGACTAAAAAATGGTCTATCGATTAATTTAGATCAGAATAGGTCTTTAGTTATGTACAAACATGCGTTGCTAGGTCGGCTTTTTGTCCGTTTTTGGCCCATAATATAATCGGTAAAAGAAAGGATAAAGAGGTTAAAGTTGTGTCAAAATATGCCCACACATTTTCTCGTCAAAGTATGACATAATGAAAACCAGACCTTAGGCGAACTCTTGCCGACTCTCCCTGCAATATGAACGACGTCGGAGGTCGTTCGCCGGATTTATCGCGCAAGTCATCCTCTGGTTGACCGCTATCCAAACTAGGACAATTGGCGTTGCCACCCACGTATAAAAGTCAAAAAATATTAAATACAATATGTAAGTTGAAAAACGTATAAAAGACACGCGAGTTAATTGAAATGAAAAAAAAACATTTTAGAAAACTTTCATTGAAGTGGCCCAAAATCATGGGGTAAAATCAATAGTACTGAGTAGCATTTTCGACTAAAAATGGTTTATCAGTAGTGAGATGTAGAAACACATAACGGATATACATGCTTATACATACAGGCTTACCGGAAAGGTCGTCTTAGATGCTTAAAGGTATTATTATTTAAGTAATTTCTGATTAATATAAAAGATTATTTAAAAAAATATTTTTTTTTCTGAGCTTCCACTTTTTTGAATGTTAGTTCAAGAGTCCGACTTTTTTTCTGTTTTTAGACAATTAATAAAAATCATCAATACAACTTGAACCAAGCACTGACAGTTAAAAATAGCTGTTTGATAAAGTTCTGAATTTACGATTTTTAACTAAGTGTTTCTTACTTCACACCTAAAAAAAACAATTTTGTATGGAAACTATTCTGCAAATTATTTTGAAAACTAGTATGCCTTTTTAGTTATCCAAAAAGGTATAATACTTAAATTAAAAACGTAACCCGTAGGCGGCTAGTGGGATCAACTAGTGGAGGGTAAAATTTCATAAGAAGGAAAAAAGTTTAAAAATACGCGACTAAAGCAAAAAATTTGTCAATTTAAACTTTCTTATTTATTGTGATTCGTTCGCTCACGTCATATAACAGAATTAACCAGAAATGGACTAAATAATGTCCTTAATTATCTTGGACGACTTTTCCAGTCCAGAAAAGTTAAAATGGTTACAAATTATTATTCGCAGTATAAAGATTTGATTTAAAAGGCAGTTACTCTATTACTTGGCCTTTGTTTGCCCCAAGATGATTGAGTCTGCTTCCAAAACTGTTGTATGCGGCTGCTTTAAAACCCATCAAGTTGTATTTGTAGTCAGCAAATTTCTGCAAGATCTACCACTAAATGCAAAAGTGCATAGGATTAGAGTCAGGTGAGCTCGGGGTCCATTTGTCCTTGGGAAAAAATCATTTTGTTTTACAATTATAGAACGTATGTATGTCTGTTATATCGATATAAATAGATATATCCCACCGATATAACACATTTGTACAATGTAATCGATTAAGTTAAATTCCCAATTATTTTTTTTAAGAAAAATATTTATCCAAGTTACTAAGTTGATTTTAAAATATTTTATTTACAAATTTTGAGTGAAAATATACTAGTTACACTGTATAATATAGTTAAACACACGTACAAGGCAGTATCAACTGAATCATAATTTATTTTCTTATTTCCAGAATTTTTAAATATGGATACGCTGTGCTCTAATGAAAACCAGTCGAGTGACTCGCAGAGCCAAGCAGGGTAAGTGATCTGAAATATCTTTATTAACAAATATATTTATTTTATTTAACCTATTAGCTCATATTTCTAATAGCTATAGCAACAAGCTTAATTAGATCATATACTATTGTACATACATATGTAACTGTTTACTTAGATTAGAAAATATAATTTTGTACTTTTTAGTAATTTTATAATGTTAGTAATCGCTTCCTTGGAAGGGGAGAAAAGGGAAAGTATAGAATTGGAGTCTTTCAACAGCATACATATGTCTCTGTCTAGAAAGTAGAGGACAGTCCATAAAGAAATGTTTGATAGACAAGCGTTTGTGTTGATTGCAGGCACAAGTTGGGGTATCGGTATTGGTAGTTATGTATCCGTGTGTAAGTTTTGTATGGCCTAATCGCAGCCTTTCGATTTTTTGTATGTCTAATCTGCTGAATTCGGTGCTGCTGAAGTATTCTAAATAATTTATATTCGTTTTGTTGGCGTTTATTTGTTTATACCACTCCTTTGCCATATTAAATGCTGCTTGGTGTTTTTTCCAGATTTCGTTTTTAATGTATTTATTAATACCTTTAGTACAGTGATTGCTAGTTGATATCAATTGTAATATGTGGGCGTCTTTCGCCGCTCTGTCTGCTGTTCCATTTCCGATAATTTGTGCGTGCCGTGGTACCCATAAAAAGATAATTTTCGGAAATATACCTATAAGTATATTTCTAATTTTACGTGCATAGAATTCATGGTTGTTTATATTTGGTACTGCATTTAGTGAAGATAATGAATCTGAGCAAATAACAAATTTCACCTTTTGGCTTTTTAATATGTCTATGCCTTCTGAAATTGCAATGAGTTCAGCTGAAAAAATATGAGATTTTAATGATATTGTTTCATTTTATTATACTTTATGTAAAACTTCCCTCTTTCCGCCTGTGTAAATAAAGTTGCAGTCTTTGAATTTCGATTTTAATTCTTGGAACATTGTGTTAATGTTTTAGGCCAAAAGTTAATAATGTTATCTGAATTGAGAAACTCTGTTGTGTTACATTGAAAACGAAAAAAAAAATTACAAATGTGAACTACTTAATTTCAATGTATTTATGTACTTGCAACCTGTCTTTTAGTATCAAGCATCACATCCATCCGTCATTTTGGCTGGTCACTGCTTTTCTTTCACAAGAAAGGCGATTTTCTCGGATTTCTACAATTCATATTTCCTATTGTGGGATATCTCTTGAGCTTTATTGCTTTCTATTGTTAATGGTCATCGCTTTCACAGTCTTCTCGATTGCAATTTCGCTAAATAATTCGATTTGGGAAACATTACAAAATCTTGATTCAATTTTGAAAAATTGCATTCGACACGCATTACGCACATCCTGCTGTCGACACACACGCACACACCCTCACCCATATGTATTTAATAAAACTTAGTTGCACATATATACATATATGTGAGGATATGGGGAGGGCAACAGGACATAATGTGCCCGCACACTTACACAAACGCTTGCTGATAGACGCACGGCGCGGCGCGGCATGGCACAAGTGCAGTGGAGTTGAAGGCTCCAGTTAATTCCGGCAAAAATATCATCCTTACAAAAGTATTTTGTTGTGTCGGTGTTTGTGTTTGTGTTCGTGGCCGTGTCCGTGTCCGTGTTGGCGCATCGTCTTTAGTGTATTTTATTACCTTTGCAGTTTATTGCGCACCTGGCATTGTGTGCAGTGGCGAGTGTGCTTGTGTGTGTGCTTGTGTGTGTGCCTGTGAGTGCGTTTGTGCATTCATGCGTCTTATCGGACGTGAGCGGAGGGCTACTGGCAAGGGTCAGAGAGATGTACGAAAACTAAAAATGCTTCTTAGTAAAGCTCCATTTAGGTGATGGTTGCCCAGCAAAAGCATATAAACACACACACATGCCCTCAACTCCATGCAGCCGCCAGAGCTGTGCCAGGACAATGCCGCAAAAGGTAGAACTTCATATTAAAATATATTTCACTCACTTGAGAACGATTTTCTTTTATTCTTGTTGTCGTAGTAAAAAATGCACCTTTTATTGTGCAACTACACACGCACATTTGCTGATTTGTTTGCATGGATGTATTGTCGACGCCACATCGCATATGAATGATAACAATCTCAGCAACAAATAACTTTTGTTGCAACTTTCTTTGCCTTTGCATGCAGCAGGTTATTATTAACTGCCTCACAAAGCGCATGATTTTATGTGACCTGTTTAGTTCGTCTATTGTCATAGACTCAATCAGGATCACGAGATGATGGCAGTATCGGTGGCGGGCGCGGCAAAAGGTTGGACTCACTCGGGCTCTTTGCCACAAGGGTTACAAAAAGAATTTTGTCACATTAATAAAAACGATGCACATCCCCAACTTCATTCACTTGAAAAGTGTATTAAATCAAAATTTATTACTTTGAAACTATGTCAAAATGATCACCGGCGGCCAGCAAAAGCTGAAGCGATATTTTACTCTAATTTGATGCAAGACGGTGTCCTTCCTTTACACTTGGCTTAGTAATATGTAATGTTTTGTGTTTTCTTACAATCGTGAACTTTTGAGTTAATACACTTTTGAAGCACGTGTGCGCTATGCATTATGCCGAAGAGCATATTTCCTCATTAAGGCAGATACATATTTTTCATAAAAAAAACCAGATGTTGATTCAATATCTACATAAATATATATGTATACATGTAAATATATAATCTGTAACTAATCGCATCTTGATTATTGCATCGTGTGCGCATACGAGTTCCCTGCTTCTTTTTGATTTAAAGCCATTCCGATCGGGTGGAAATTCTTTATGCTGCAATTCCTGAGCTCTGTTGTTATATCACCTGAAGGTAGAGTTAAGAGATGAGGTACGTATATGTGTACGCCCTTTACTCGCCTCCAACTTCCGCATTTGCACTCAATCAATGGCTTTCCATCTCTTTTGACAATTTAACCAATTCAGGCATGGAACGAAGTTGTTAACGGCAATTAAAACCGCAAATAGCTTCGCACATGCCAGCTGCGCTTCGACGATTAACCAACGGAGCCGATGCAGATAGTCGCCGCGTAGGTACTTAGGTGGCAATAACTAACTGGTTTCCGGTTTGCTACATCAGAGACCAGAAACCCAATGGGAGTGCGTGCTGGTGTACAAGTACATACAAATGTAAGCAACTACCCAGTTGGCATTTGCGAAAGTGCTTCTCGAAAAGGGCCTTCTCATAGGGCTTCTCATGGAAGGCTTAAGACAGGGTGATGTAGCCTTGCACTTCAATAAAAAAAATTTTAATAAACATCACCCTGCAAATGCCCCAATCGCTTGGTCTGGCTTTGATTTAAAGTGAACATTTGAACAAACATTTACATGCGTGGCTGTAGCTGAGTGCGCAGAGATGCTGGCCACTATTTGTTAGCTTCCAGGAGGGTGCGGGTTCGAATTCCGTCGGAGGCAACGTGGTTATAAAATTAAAAAATATTTTTTTTTTGTGTTTCCGAAATCTGAAAAAGCATCTGTGAAGTGCAGGATGCAATCGTACTCCAACGAAAAAATTGGACTATGGAAGGGCTTATGGAAGGCCACATGAAGGAAAAGTAAGGCCTTGCCAAGTGGGACATCTCATACAAAAAAGAATGAGAAGCAGAAGGACTTCTGTCTGCCAATAGAAGGACTAGAAGCGTTTCTAGAAGTGGTCTCGAACCCTTCTTTTGCCTACTGGGATAACGTTTATCTGAACTGGGGTTGCTTGAATTTAAAGAAGTGACGGCAGTGCCCTAAAATGTTGATCTCCGAACTAGTACAAAATGATGCCGACCATTCCAGTCACTTTTTCTGCAACAGTCTTTGTGATTATTAGTGGTAATTAACTTTTCGTGAGGCACCGACCAGCTTAAGTAAATACTGAAAGTTGTTATTCACAGATGGCCGTAGGCCGTCCCAGTTCCAGTAGCTTCGCTTCACGCGTTCCTTACATTTGATAGCGAAGATGTCATTGGTGATCAGGTAGGGAAATCTGTATTGCTAGTTTTTTCTAGCTCATAAAGGCCACACACCCTCCGAAAGACTCCAATTCCTTGAATATTTCTCAAATAAATTTACTTATGCGTAACTCATCTATTGTTATAAGGAAGAAACACATACAATGAATCCTCGACGAAACGAAGTTGAAAGGGCTGGATAAATGCTAGGGATTGGATTTTTATTGTAAAAAATAAGCATAAAAATATGTACTACCATAGCTATAAGTAAAGTGTATATCGATTTAAAAACCCGAGCTCTAGATATATATACTCGTAATGATAGCATATATTGTTTTGATTTTTTAAAAGTTAAAAGTTTTCATACAGAGGCCTTAGCTAACGGGACCCTAACCACCAGCATATTCAGAACTCGTTGTATAGAGGCTTTTGAGTCGAAACTTCGGTATAAGGAAATGATTGCTAACGGAACTTTAACCGTCAATACCTTCTGAAGAGTTTCATGATAAAAATTCCTTCGTTTTTGAAAATTTCTTAGTTTCAGAGAGGTTTTGTTGAGGTTGGCATCCATTCATACATCGTGGCCTATGTTGTTGTAAAGCTCATATAGCTCATCGGTCAATCATCTCCGGTATTCGTCGTTAGATATTCGTAAATGGTCATACATCTGCTGTAGAATCTTTCTATCTAATACTCCAAGGACCGACTTATCAGCTGATTTCATGGTCATACATCTGCTGTAGAATATTTCTATTTAATACTCCAAGGACCGACTTAACAGATACGGCTATCTCATTGCATTCCGCGAAACAAAACAGCTGCACGATTTTTGAGATTTATTCAGGAACATAGTTCTATTGCTTTTCACTGAGTGAAATTATGACGAACTTTCCAAATCTTAACTATGTTGAGATGCAGATAATATGTTTTTACGTAAAGGAGGCATCGATAGTCAGAAAGCAGATTCCAACAAAACTTCCTACCGCTCGGCGATTCGTCCCATTTCTTCTGCCATATTACTTGCGTGGGCTTACGGGCTAATATTTTCCTAGCTGGTTGAGTTAAATTACCAGGTGTAAGCGTGACTGTCATCAGAAGCTCTATCGCGTGTAGACCAGACAAGTGTCAATCCAGCCTCCTCAGATACTGTACCGAAGTCAAAACAAAGCCTTAGAGCCAAGGTCATATGACTACTTCATATTTTCCCCCCTTAGAGTACAAGTAATTTAAGAGGCCCGGCTAGCAATCGCCTGCGGTTGACCTTGGCCCACGGGGATTTAACCTAATTTTCGTGAGGACGCAGAATATCTTACTCGCTTTCTTGGAGGCATTTTCTGGGTGCCTCTTGTATGTTAACCTCGCATTAGGAGTTACACAAAGATATTAATTGTTGGATTTGTTAAGATTTCAATAACCCTGAATTGCTACCAGAGGTGTCGCGGACTTTCCTTCCAGTAACTAAAATTGCCTGCGTCCTATGCTACGCTAATTTGAGTCCCATAGATTTCAGCTATTCAGCCACTTACATTATTGTGTTATCTGCAACCTGTCTCAACCTTCACCGGGGCAACAATGTTTACATTCTGATGAGTTTAAAAAAATAAATAAATGATCTGGCGATTAAGGACTGAGCGACTTTTGCAGAGGGCATTGGTTACAATCGATGATTTTATGCTGGTTGGAAGATAGCAGCTTTAAATATATATATCGACAGCTGTGAATGTGCAGGTGGACTCGATTTGAGGTTGCTGATGTGTATCACCTCCAAACAGCTGACTTGCACTAGTTGTCCTAATACCAGATTTAGGTTTCGCTCAGCAGGCCATATATATATATACATACATATGTTGGTTACTAATTCTTCGACAGAATAGGGACACAGATCCTGAGCTGCTGGGCTGTAAATTCATTATGAACTTTCAAGGCAACTTATGAAGTGCAAAGGGAGTTTCGGAGACAGTAGTAAGTGCAACGATTCCTCATTAAGTTTTGGCTAAACGTCATGTTTTTGGATTTTTAAAAAAAAACTTTTTTCTGTGGCTTCATTGGAATTCTTTCGTCCCTTACTTCTGGTTGATAATCCTATCATCCGCACACAAGTGCTGAGTAACGTATAGAGCATAATTTACCACAAAGACGGCATACGTCAGTTTACTATCATTGCGATTCATTTTACTTCGACCAGCCTGCTGTTGAACGACAGCGCGACATGCCTACACTCTACACTCAACGTACATAGTACAAACACACAGATGTTAACATTATTGAACGCACAGTACAGTTAGTGCAAACACATGCTTGCGTGGCATCTCTCCACCTCCTTCCGTGCAGTTATCTTTAAGCTGAGCCGAGACGTAGGAAACTGGCTGCAAATGCATTTCTCGGACTAAAACGAGGATTAAATGGCGAATGTCGTATATTCTCTACGCTTCTGCTTGTTCTCCACCCACCATGCTGCTTGGCCCCTTCAGTGCTGGGTTTTCGCACTCATTGCCTCCGAACAATGTAAACGTTCAGGATATAAGCTACGAGACAGATCAGCAGACGTTGCAACTGGACGTTGAACTGGAGTGGTCTGGTGGGCAGCAGTGCAACTGCACCCGAAACACGAGAGGCGTAATTCATTACAATAATCCCACGAATGAGCAATAAAATTCGAATGTTTCCACTTGTGCCTTCATCGAAGTCCAACCGGCGTCAAGCAAACGGCCCGTAGCGAGCGAAGAAAAAGTAAATGCAATGCCATAATCAACATCAGACGTGAGAGTGAGCAGCCCAAAACCCCAACACCCCAACACCCGCGCCTCAATCGCAACTCACTCAATTGCATGTGTGGCAATAAGCAATGAACTCTTGAACTCTTGTAGGTGCATACGTGCGTATGTACATGTGTATGTATGTTTGTATGAAAGTGTCTAGGACGAGCTGCGCCTCGGCGTCCGCACGTCCGCTAGGAAGCATTGCTGTAAATGTCTTTGGACGAAGACCATCTGTGGGAGTGTGGCCGGCGAGCCGTCTAGCGCGTGCCGGAAGGGTAAAAGTAGCCTTTTTCATTGATGGAAAACACACATTAAGTACTTTTTGCTCTATTTCTGCCAGTCTGTGGCTTTGTTTTTTGATTAAGAGGCATTTCTCTGCATTCAAAGCAAAATTTACTGTGCACAAAAATTTAAGAAACATTAAATTGAACGAATATTTGCTAAAAGTTTTAGGCATAAATTGTTTTATCGTTAGTCATTCTCATTTTCATGCAAATTCCAACGACGAATGCAATCGCACGCGCAACCGCCCTGCAGGAGACCATCACCCTCCCCTGAAAAAGCGTGTATTCTAATCCCCGTAATAATATTCGGTTGTGTGGGTAAATATGTACAAATGTGTGCCACAGACCCATCCATCATCACTCTTCCAATGGTGCGCTATGCTCATAAATATACATAGTACATAATTGTTAGTCCTTCAGTACGGCCGAAGCCGAAGCAGGCATTCCCACTTCCCTTCCTCCCTGTCAGTCAATGGTTTTTCAATTCTGCTCAATTCATCTTCGATAATTTTTCAAATGCAAACTTTTTATTTTCATCGTCTCACTTGCCATTGCTTCACGGCTACCCCTGCAAACCCTGTTGGCTTTAGTGCCTCGGCCAGTGTTCATTGGCTTTCCTATGTATGTATGTATATGTATATGCATACGCACATTTGAATATGCCCTGCAGGAAATGGGACCAGTTTATAGCTAACTATTAGCTAATTAGCAGTCGATTAGTGGTAACTATTTATTAACTATTTCTTTTGTCCGTAACTAACTACTTTGGAAGGGCGATGGCCGCAAAGTTGTGACAACTGGTTTCCTCTGCATTAGAAGTCAACTAACTTGTAGCTAACTACGTTTGGACATAAACTATCAATTAAAAAAAGATTTTTTCAATTTTTTATATTTTTACTAGCTGACCCGGCAAACGTTGCTCCGCCATATAAATTATTTCCATATCTTGGTTTGTTTAATAAAAATTAACGAATGTAATGTAAGTTCTAGTACTCTATTGTGAACACTTCCAGGGGTATGCAGTATGAAAAATTCAGTTTTTATGGGAGGTGCCACGCCCTCTGAACCTAGCGGTGTGAAATATACTTTACATCCGATTCTTATACCTACCAAATATACACAGAATTTCATAAAGATCGGTCGAGCCGTTTCAGAGGAGTTCGGCCACGAACACCAGGACCGAGATTTTTATATATTAGATGTATTTACTTATTTTATTTAACATTACATATTTGGTTATTTCTTTACATGTTCTTTGTAGATGGTCCCATATTTCAATTCGATCAGACATAATATCAAAATGATAATATAAAATTTTGACCTTTGTTTTATTTGTCCTGAATACGAAAAAGAATCCGCGAAGTGCAGAAAAAAAGTGTATTGAAAGTAATTTTTGAATGAGGATATTTCAATAGAAATTTGTAAAAAAAATAAACTCCCGATAACGTCTACATGACTTCTGCACGACTTTGCAACTAACTTAAAGTTAATTTTGTCATAGCTTATTAAAAGTTAGTTATTTATCCAAATCGCGCAAAAAAGCAAACTAGAAGTTGTTTATTTTAATCAATTGATAATTTTTTTCTGCAGGGTGCTTATAAGTATATTTATAAGTGTGCCTGTATGAAAATGAGTACACAATCGGTTTTTGTTTACTTAACTTCCACAAAATTGTTTTCTTTTTTGCTGTTTTTGCTGTTTTTGCTCTACACAATTTTGCATTGAATTCCCTTTTATTGTGAAGTTGTAGATATCGTTTCGCCAGTGTTGTTGTTGCATAGATTTCGCACAAATATGCAGTACCATAATTGGTATTTTCATGCTCGAATAGATTTAAGTCATACCACTCGAACGCAACCACAACGCTTGTCTCGTCCCGCTCGCTCAATCGCGCCCACAGGCTCATCGATGTCCTTAGCCAGGATTTCGACGTTCCCATCGAGTTGGCATAAATTATCAGTAAACCGATAATAATATTTGCAAATGCTTCGGCAATGAACGGTATCTCAATGTTCGCTGCCATGCAACGGCCAAATCGGGGATGAGGGCCCCTTGAAGTTAAGATACATATACATGCATACATATGCTTTTGCTTATAATCCTGAGTGTATGCAAAATAACGAGCAATTAATCCCATCTTACCACATCCACAGTTGCCAGATTAGCCGAAAGTAGAGCAATTAGAGTCTGTTCAGTTGGCCTGGGACTGTCGGGCAAATTGCTGATAAATACATACATACACATGTGAGTCAAAGCTTGTGAAGTGGGTGTGAGGTGTGCATGAACACATCCATATTTATTTATGTTGCACTCTAATGATCGATTACAAATATTCATTTTATTTTCATTGCACATTTTAGATATTTTTTTTTTATGATAGCCTCTGATTACCTCCGTTTGTTTAGCTCAGAGATGGTCAAAGTGGCTCCTCTTTTGCACTTGGAGCCGGCTTTGGCTCATTCATATTAAAGCCTTTTGTTACCAAATTCTACTCCAATACAATTCTTTGCAAGCAGAGCAATCGAAAACCGCATCAAAAGTGTATTTGTCTGTGCTGGTTCCTCTTATGAGTAACAAATCGAGCAATTCTTCTGTTATATAAAAATTATCATCTACTCCACGACTAAATATTGCCAGCTGTGTGGTATAATCTCTGCTCTCATCTAGAGCCAATGAAATGGCTATAAATGTGGAAATTCGATTTTTCAATTGCATTTCAGAAAATAAGGTAAGCCATATCCTGAAGTCTTCGTACGATGGTTTAACGTGACAAGCGTTTTTGTTGGTACTTGTGGGGTTCCTTCCAAAATGCAGGATTTTATAAATTCTCCGTCAGAAAATGTTTGATTAACCACAGTGAGTTTGCGAGCAATAGCGTAGTAGACATGAGTTGCACCGAAGCTATCAACTTGGACTAAAATTTCAACCTAACGGAACACATTTTTGGACACTGTTAGCGATCATATGGTCGGCTTCCTTCACTTACACACAGTTGAATAACTCAGTCAGTTTTCAACCGATTTTTAAAAGTAAACATTCGTTTTACTTATTTTTAATAATAATTCAGGACTGATATGGCTGCTTTATAAAATAGCACGTAAAAACAAGTTGAAAAACGACGAAAGATATCTCATAAGTTTTCTACATTGTTATATATATCATTCTAATCTTCCTCTTTCTAAACCCGAAAAAAACTGTAACTTCGTTGCTAATCAACGAAATTATAGGCTTATACGTATGTGCGTAAAAGTGCGAATAACCGGGGTTTTTTTTTACCAGTAAGTCATGATTTTGGATGTGATTGGCCAGTTCATATTTCGATTCTTGCTTTACTCGACAAGACCTACCAGAAAATTTATATAACTTCTCAGGTATTTATACTTCAATCTTTTTTGTGGCACTGTGTAATGTATTTGGGCTAGGGGAACGTGCGGGGGTTTAATAAACTTTCACGCATTACCAATACCAAGTTCATTACCCGACTCTCTCAGTCCCTCCTTCTATGGTGAGGGAAGGAAGATAAATCTATATTTACACGGATGGATAAAAACTCAACAGGAAATTCGGTGGTGGTATATATCAGGAATAGTTGGGTATATGTATCTTCAAACTTCCGCCTTCCGCCTTCCTGATTACTGTACTGATTTATGAGGTGAAACAGATGTCTATCTAAAAGGCTGCATCATTGATGCTGTTTGATATGATTCTTTACGAGATGGCGAATTGTGCTCGGCTGTTGTCATCGTATACGGGCGACATGAATAAACACTAGTATTTATATGAGCGTTCTCACACACACTCCGATAACCGATAAATGCAAACATGTTTTTTTTCTCGCCCGATGTCAGCTGAAAAGTAATTAAATGGACTGGTCAGACCTCGAAGCCGAAACTGCTGCCAGTTGAGTACTCCACCGCTCCGGACTGGCGACCGTTGACTAGGGTCCTCGTTGCGAGGGAGATAATTAAGTTTTCTCCAAAAAAGATAATAAATAATTGAAATGTATTACAGCGTTGTTAATAGTAGCACAAACCCCAAACACCCGCCTGCTGGCTTAAAGGTGTATAGTCCTAATAAAGTTGTTACTTCCTTGTCTTTGCTGTGGCAAGGCGAGATGTGTCTGACCGAACCGCAGAGGTACGCATGCGCGGATGTCTCTTCCCAGAACTGCTTTAGTGCCTGCGTTTTTTTTTTATTAATTTCACTCATTTATCTTCGGCGTATTGGAATCGAACTCTGCCAGCAGAGTCTCCACGTGAAATAACGACAATGGAAAACATGCACAATGAATAAAGTAAATAATAAAGCGTAAAGAAAAAACAGCTCGGCTCAATGAACAGGCCTGTTTGTTTATCTTTCACAAGGTAATTTGATATACATATTGAGATGCGAGTTGTTAATTACATTTTACACAGCGGTGAGCGTAAACATCCACACCACTTGCCTTGGAACTTGAGGCCAATATTGGCTTATGGATTGTGGGATTCCCGCTGAACCGGCTATGTTTATGGTGTCTTTTCAGTGGTGAGCCCGGCTCAGTCATGTAATCAACATCTGCAGAGAGTTTCGAGCGACAGTTTCTGCCGCGGTTATACATACTAACAAATGTTCATGTTCCTTCCATTGTCCAATTCTTAGACGCCGATGTCGTCACTTCTGGCTGCATCCACCCATCTATCCCTTATCACCACCCTACGATCGTCGACGGGGTATGAATTACACAGTTAATTTTTTGTACGCTCGCACAGTTCGTCGGGCAGTTATTCGCCCTTGCATGAATTACATATATTTTAATTTATCTTTTTTGCTGCTTGACTCCTTCCCGTTGGCCTTCTCGTCTATTGCGGTTGCGTCATGCTGAGTCTGAGAGCCAAAAATGATTGAGCTGCCAGTCGGGTGTGTGATGATCACCACAGGATTTTCGACTCTAATTAACAGTGTAGCGAGTGTGATCCTGTTAACTGCCTGAATGCGTTTTTCATTGCCGTCATATTTCAATTAAGTGCTTTCGAAATTTCACTAAGCACATCGTAAATTACAAATATGTACATAAATAGATGGAAGATGTTTCAAGAGCATTGCCTTATCAGGGTGTGCTAAAGTATCGCATAATCCAGCGTTAATTTTCTATTTTACATTTCATACACGTACATACAAATGTATACTAGTGGCAGATATAATAGAAAAGCCTTATTTTGACCAGTTTTGGATAAATTTATTTGGTCTATTTAATGCTTAATATCTGTTTCATAAAAATTTAGGTCATACCATAAAATGCATATAAATCCACACATTTCAAACTTTGCACAAAAATTATAAAAATTCTACAAAGCTTCATCTAAATTTTAAATCTGTTATTAAGAATTTTTAGACAAATTTTTGGTATTTAGATCCCACTAAATTTTAGCAGTGCCGCAAAGGAGGGCGGGGGGGGGGGGGGGGGGTTGTTGTGGTGTC
>JAPVRG010189191.1:5114-15190 GCA_029783565.1 Rhagoletis cerasi | reverse complement strand
AAGTGACAGTTCACTTGGAGGGGAAGTTGCAAGTTTTTACTGGAAAAAATTTTGCCAGCAAAAACTTGCAAGCGTTAAAACAGCTGATCGCATGTTGCTGGGTGCAATTCAAACTAATAAATGAATTGGTTGTGGGGATTTTATAGTTGAAATTGGCAAAATAAACCTATTTAAATATATAAAATTTCATGAAATACTGTTTTGATTAGTTAATTACTGCGAATAAATAACAAATCAATCAGCTGTTCGTAAAACTTGCAAATTTTACTGGTTTTGCGTTCACGATGTTCTTTAGATATTTTTCTCATTGAGAGCGAATTCTCGGAAATTGAGTTGCTGGAGATTTACTGGCAAGTTACTGGATAATTTCTGCATGAACAAACCTATTGCTTGTTTTTCAAATTTTGAAACCAAAAGTACACACCGCTTATTTGAAAGTGGCACTAGTACCCTCTCACACTATAGGCATCATTCAAATCTTTGACTTTTAATATATGTAAAGAACGAAAATGTTTGCTTATTATTATCTGATAAACAATAGATTACTTGCTTATTATTTTTCTAGTATACAGAACGAAATTTTTTTCTTATTACTTTCTGATAAAAAATAAAACAATTTGTTCGGCTTTTATCGGCATACTTTGACATTTTCGGCACATTTTTGGAACCTTTTTGGCATATTTCGGAACCCGTTGAAATTTTTTCTTTACTTTTGAAGACTTGTTTTGATTTATTTCAAATCTTTTAGTAACCCTTCGCAATCTTTCGTGTTTTATCCGATACTTTTAGGGACTCCAAAGGCGTTAGTGTTTTTTTATAATTTTTTTTAATGTGAGGAGTTAGGTTAGACAAGCTAATCTTAGTTAGAATTGCACTAGGAAGCCGCGGAGGCCCTAATGTGATGCCATGGATAAAATCTTTCCCAACCTGTCTCTGAACGTCTGCTGGTGAATCCAAGTAGATCTACTAACGAAGTTGTTGTTGTCCTTATAAATTTGTGGGGCTTTATCCGGAGTGCAAGGCATTCACACAGAAAGTACTGAATGGATCCTATATTCTCCTCACATCAAAAGAAATCGGGGTTCCCAGCCTGCCGCCTTTAAGGCTAATGGTTCTGTTTTCCATTAGCATTGAGTCAAACTTTCTGAAACGGGCCACTAAAAATTAAGTAGTACATTCGTACTTTTTTATCGGATAGAGTGCACTAAAATAGTTTTGCGCGAATGGTTAGTGCATACTTTATAGAATTAGATCGTGTTTTTGTTTAACACAAGGAGAAGTCAGTTAAATAGTCAATTGTTTATTGCAAAATTAATTATTATTTAATAATATTAATAAATACAATTTTTCCAATATGAATATTTTTTTCGATTCTGCTACTTTTTCTGGATACGCCATTAAAATTTGGTTATTTTTCATTAAATGTTTACGGAAATATAGCAATTAAAATAAAAAATTGATAAAAATAATGTCAAAAATTCATTTATGAATAAATCTTTGAAAATTTGAAATTTTCAAAAAATATTTTAAGACATTAATTTTCACATATAGACCTTTGAATATCTGCCAAAACATATTTGAAATTCTACTACTTAATTTTTAGTGGCCCGTTTCCGAAATTTTGACTCATTCTAGTAAGAAGCGAACATTCGGATTTAAAAGCCAAAAAAAACTCCATGTGGTTCTTTAATTGAACAATGCCATAGCTTTCTATGTATGCAGGTTAATACACCTGCTGTCCGGATCTGTTCTTGCCGTTTCCCCAACTGGTTATTGTAGGAATCTCAAGGAGGGCTGTAGTGCCGTTTTACCACCTTATATATATCATCCATTCGATCCCTTTCTCGCGTCTAGATAAAGAAGGGATCGTAATGAATATCGACATTCGGCCTCGTTAAATCAGAGCAGCAGAATGGATAATTTTAGCACAACTCCTCTTTATTCAAGGACCTGGATCGATGTTAAACCTCAGCTCATGAATTCCGATCTGGCAGTGTCCGGCCTTACAACTTTGCACATGGCGGTTTCTGCTTAGCTATCACATATTTGACTTTGAGCCCAAAAGAACTATTTATTTCCTTTGAACGGTGAATGGACCTGAATGGTATCATGTTTAACCACCTCATAAGCCATGCACTTTCTGCAAATGTAAATGGCTCATAACTAACCTTTCAAAGCTAGGACAGAAGAATCCATTTCAAGGCAAGAAGGTAAAATGGGGCTGTTTTGTGTGACGATCAAAGTCAGTTATTTGTACCACGAAATATGTTCTATCAGCAATGCCACAAATTTTCTGCAGTCCCATTTGCAAATGGATAGCCAGACTGATCCAAACAAGAATCGCTGAAACTGAAATTTTGTATAGCGTGGTACAGTTGCAAACATAAAAAAGATGCAAGCAAGGACGGGTAATATCACTCCTCTTGTGGAGCCTGGTAACAGGTGAACTGTTAAAAATCCTCTCGGAGAAGGACATCCGCTGCCAAGGGTACGCCGATGACATAGAAATAGTAGCTAGAGGAAAGTTCGATAGTACTCTCTGCGATATATTACGAAGCAGTCTAATATCAATCCCTCTAAGACGGTCATCGTACCCTTCACTAGGGAGAGGAGCCTTACAGGTATGAGGACTATAACTTTAAATGAGATCGTAGTTCAGGTTTCCGCCAAGGTTAGGTATCTGGGTCTAATCCTGGACTCTAGGCTTCTGTGAAGATCTCAGGTTGACGCGACCACATTAAAAGCTACGAGGGCACTAATGGTGTACAGGCGACTAGCAGGCAAGTCTTGGTGGTGCAGCCCAAAATGGGCAAATTCCCGAGGATCTTCCAAGCGGAAGTATACGTCATCTATCGGTGTGCAGAGATTAAATTACGTAGAGACTACCGTAATGAGAGAAACTTAATTCATAGCGACAGCCAAGCAACACTTAAGGCACTATCATCCTTCGAGGTCAAATCAACCTCAACGCTCTTTCGGAATTCAATAACATCCAGCTACTGTGCGTGCCATGACGAAAGGGAATACAGGGGAATGTGATAGTGGCCTTGCAATATACCCAAATACAATTAGGAAAGAGGTCAGAAAATAAACAATAAGAAGGAGAGAACAACACTGGCATAGCACAATAGGGCTTTGCTAGGCCAAAAGCTAACTTGGGGGGCAAAGTTTGAAAAGATATAAGCATCTAATTAACCTCGCCAAACATAAACTTAAACTCATTTCAGGCATCCTCACTGGGCATTGCAGGCTAAGAGGACATCTGCATGATCTGGTAACCTGGGCGAATGATCTCTGTCATTACCGTGAGATTCAACTATGGAGGCACCATTGCACCTGCTCCTTGAATGTGATGCCATATCGAAGCGACGACTGAGCAGTAAAGGCTCATTGTGGCCAGAGAGAGAGAGAGAGAGAGAGAGAGCATATACACTCTCTACCTGCAAAAGCTCGTCTGGACTTTCTGGAGTCTATAGGAATAAATAATATGTTGTGATGAGTGGGGGGGCACAACAGACCCACTAGGTCGCGGTGCCTCTTTTTCTGCTCAGTGAAAATAAGTATCTGGCAAGACCGTTTGAGATTGAGGGCAACATGATGTTTGCCCACCTTCCGCTTCTGGAAGCCTGTCAGCCATGGTTGAGTAAAATATGCATCCAATTTATGACGGTATCTTCGTTGGCCGAAGAGTCCGAGGAGTGCCTGGTCTAGCGCCTACTAGCTAAGCGGTCACTTTGATGTGAACTGCTAGTCTGAGTATGACAAGCCGAGACTTGTTAAACGAAGTTACTTAGAAAGTACTTAGCAAGGCATCTGATTGCTATAAAAAGAGGCAAAGGCTTCACACAAAATGATTGTGGCCTTTTAATAGTTTACTTTGGGCGAAATATCCCATCTCTAGCCTAATGAACCCCTACGTCAGGGCAGGGAAAGCAAATAAGGCTAAACATCTTTGCTCGGTTCTGACCACCGAGAGAGTTTCCTTTAACCAATAAAACTCAAATATATGATTTCTCAAATTTGAAATTTCTTTTCTATATGTTATTTTTAGAGGCAATACGAACCGTTTGAGGCATCGGAATGGACTGAACTAAGGTTTGGGTAGTTAACTTATTTATATGACAGTTAACTGTTCCGTTGTCAATTCTCTGAACTGTACTTTTTGATCACCCCTTGCAAGAACAAATCAGAACCATACAGTGTTGAAGTGACGTAAACAGGGCAATAAGAGTAAAAGCTGTCTTAGCAAATAACTTTGACCATATTTCAATGCAATTTTACAAAAGTTGTCACTCTAGTATTACCAATTAAAATATTAGAGCTAATAAACTTTCTATAACCTAAAGAATATTCAAATCTACATTAGTAACATGCACACATGCATACATAATGCATACTGACAACTGCTCGCCATAATAAGGTAAACAAATTCAAAAGCCATGTAAATAACTAACACCTGTTACATTCACAATATGAATATTCAAATATTTATTTTAAGTGGGTAAGTGAAGCAGAAGCAAAGCAATGTAAGAAAAACAAACTGCAGAAAAAAACACTTTTAAGTAAAGCTGTTATGAGATTAAGCAATAATTAGCACTTCCTTGTTGTTATGCAGTCAAAACAGATTCGTTTGTAAACAATAAAATTGCATGCCATTCAAAAGGATTAACGCGCGCTACAAAATTTCAAAAGAAACAGATATGCAATTCTTAAAAAAACTTCGTTTCATTGACAAAGCTCTTCGCCATTTTTTTTTTAATCTAGACTTTTGCTAATATTTATTTGAAATTTAGATTTTTTGCATGCTTAATTAATTTTACAATGGCAATAAACCGACAGCTGTAGCAAAACAAAAAATATGTGTATAAGTATGGATGATATACTCGTATTACAATTACCTCATCTCGCTTAGCTGCACGCGCTGCTATGGAAGCAAATACTTAAAGCAAACTTTTTCAATTTTTTGCTCCTTGCAGGCGGCAGTCTAAACGCTAGCGAAATTCAGTCAATACATTAGTTTACACGAAAAATGAACCTCTATAAAGTTTATTTTCTAGGCTAATTTTGGGTAGCTTAACACGAAAAAAAGCCTCCTTTTTCAAAGAAGCGTTTTCGAGGTTTTTTTCGAAAAACGTATTTTTTGGTACTCTTTGCAGATATTCGTCAATATCTCATTTAAAACAAAAATATATAACTTGTTCAAATTTAAATAAAAGTTATTACTGTTGCTGGCGACCAAATTCGCAAAAGTTAAATTTTCAATCATTTTTTAAAACTACAAATTTCTTATTGATTATTTCTGATCAGTATCCTTATGATTTGATTTTGTACAAAAAAATATTGAGCCCAAGTTCATCAAAATCGGATAAGAAATGTAGATGAAACACTGTCTCGTGCAACCGAAGCTCACTTAAACAATTTGAGCTTGCCCTTTGTGATTCAACAATTCTGAACGGCACCCTATACTTTATCTATAAATAGCCCCGAGCGGATTATGTATATACGAGTTCGGCTAATCTCAATGCCGCAGAGCTCCTCGGGACTATTTAGGATGTGAGAGCGAGAGAGAGTACTTCAACCTTAACCTCGCAAACGCTGGGCACCTAAGAAGGTAGTGTTGAGCTGATTCCACCTCGTTATCTTCCAGGCAACTGCGACATACGGGGTCCGGTAGTATGTTCAGTAGAGCGTCTTGCCTTACAGGCGAAATGAAAAAAGCTCACCGTACACCCATATGAAGTGTTTGTGAAAAGCATTTCAAAAATAATAATAAAAAAAAAATTTTGACAACTCTACTAGTCGCCCAACCACATTTTTATTCATAGCTTCGACATTTATAATCGGATTTTAAAGTGTGATATACCAATATTTTTGCCTCTAGGAGGGGTTTTCCCAACGGGAGTTCATTGACCTCATGTGTTTCATAAAAAAAAAAAACAAAAAAAAAACAAAAAAAAAAAGTTGGTTGGCGAACTTTTTTTGCCTGTAAGGCGGTACGCTCCGTAGAAAAAACCCCCTCTTCGAGACAAAAACATTGGTGTATCACACTTTAAAATCCGACTATAAATGAAGAAGATATGAAGAAAAATGTAATTGGGCGACTACAAGGGTTGTCCAAAAAAATTTTTTTTTATTTTGGTAAATGCTTTTCAAAAACACTTTAAATACCGTTTGGACAGTGACCCGTTAAAACTCCCACCAGAAGTGAGAGCTGTGTCTTTGTGAGTGTGAGGAGTGCCCTCGACTGCCCCCAGTCCACCTTCGGCCAGAAGGACCTTGCGATCGCGCATATCGTGGTTTTCGCCCATCGCTCGCTGAGCTGGCCGGAGGCCCATCTATCCAAGAGTGTACCACAAGCGATCAATGGCACCCCCAGCCGCTCTTTAACCTGCGATAGCATTTCACGAGTACCTTCCCTGGCCAATTCGTCAGCCACACAGTTCCCCTCAATGTTGCTGTGAGCCGGAACCCAATTAAGTCTAATACAGAAGTGTTCCGACGCGACCGAAAGAGAGAGCAGACATTCCTTAGCCAAGTTAGAGCGCACCTCCAACGAACTCCAGGCCATGATAGCCGCTTGGCTATCAGAATATACGCCCACTTCCCTGATTGTTACACCACTCCGGAGCAGTGAATCTATCACCTCTTTAATAACAACCACTTCCGCCTGGAATACACTGCAGAAGTCCGGGAGCCTGAACTTAGTGCTGATGGTAAGATCTCGACATAAAACCCCACACCAACCCTGCTATCCAGTTTCGATCCATCCACTCCTCACTTGAGGGAAAGTGGGCAGAAAAGAAGCTCCTAGGAGCCTCTTCGGTGGCGCAGTAATCTGTGCGATCAGGGATGAAATCGAAGCCCCCTAGAACTCCATAGTGTCCAGTCCTTAAGTCGGCCAACCAATCGGTTTCCCTGAGTCTAATTGCTGTTCGCGCTGCAGAAATTCTACCTGCAACGTCGACAGGCACTACGTTCAGCATTACGTTCAGTGCTAATGTGGGGGCGGTCTGCAGTGCCCCACTAATACCAATTAATGCAGCCCGTTGTACGCGCTCCAGCTGCTTAGCTGGTGTAGCCTTTTCCAGTGAGTTCCACCAGACTAGGGCGTCATAAAACATAATTGGCTTAACTACGGTCTTGTAGATCTTTTGGCGAAATACCTCTCCTCTTACCAATAGCTCTCCTACTGTAATATAAGGCCACTGATGCCTTCCTTGCCCTTTCCTCGATGTTAGGCCGCCACGACAACTTCCCCTGTTAGACAGCTGTAAGCGCAGACCTCCAACTAATGGGAGAACAGCGGCGTGGATTTTATATTTACTAGGATTGACGGCGAGGTTACTTTTGGCAGCCCAGTTAGTAACTATGTTAAGATACCGTTGGGTGAGTTCATTCAGCAAAAAAATATTATTGGTTGCAAATTCGAGAAGACATAACACAAATGGAAAAGCTTATTTGCGACCAAAAGTGTGATTGTGTAAAATATAAAAAGTTCCAATTTTTACTCACTGCATTTCTTGTTAGATTTTGATGATCTTAGGCTCAAAATTTGCTGGAGTGATTTATATTTTACATTGAGTTTTAGAAATACTGAAAAAATGTTTGTAACCAAACAACAATTTTTATTAATTTTTTAAAATGATTGAAAATTTAATTTTTTTCGTCTACGGTCTGCACAAGTTGTATATTTTTGTAAAGCGCATGTCAATGCCTTTCGAACTGTATGTCGGTTGCATCGATTTAATGATTCCTTAATGAGATATTGACGAATAATTGCAAAAAGTACCAAAAAATAAGTTTTTAGAAAAAATCTTGAAAACGCTTCTTTGAGAAGAAAAATGGGTATTCTTTTTGTGTTCAGCGGCCCAAAATTAGCTTAGAAAAAACTTTTTTTCTTAGGTTCCCGCGATTGCCACAAAATTTGTAGAGTAGTGTTATGCGCTGAGTGGCGGCATCTTTTGATTGGAATTTACACTTCATTTCAGCTTCAGTATGATTTTTTGTAAATATTTATTTGCTTTCATCGATTCTTAACACAAATAATGACACTTTGGACGTATGTATGTATGTATGAGTGTAAGTACTTTGAATTGAATACATTTTTAATAATAAGTATTACTAGTTTTTGGATAATTTTTTTATTACAGTCACTCCTAAATCATTGTGATTAGACTCCTCTTTTCGTTACTTATGGGTCGCCATTATATAAATTACCCACTGACGCATTATCTTAAGTGCACTTTTGTTGTGCAAATATCAACACATTTTTGCCAAATGTCACATCTAGGCGTCGTTGCTATACTTATGTATGCATTGTTTTCGTTAAATGAGAACACATTTAGAGAGTTTTGTTTTTTTGTTTTTAAATACACGTGCCGTTCTACTTAGGCGCCTTGTCAAAAGTAAAAGCGTCTATTTATTAAAAAAAAAATTATATTTTCTACTTCGTACTACAAATGCATAAACAAAAGACTTAAGGCACAAACTTGAAAACGGAAGACCAGAAGTGGAGTAAATTTAAATTACATATCTTCGTACATACATATGTATGCATATTAGAGCTCTCGATTTTGTTCGCATAGTTACGACCAGCTCGGTCGTATGAGCAACGAGTAATCGCAAATCTGTTCGATGCTCAATACTCGAAAATTTTCGAGCACGAGCACGAGCTCGAGCATATCGAGTTTTTTCGAGTAAGTTGAGCAATGCTTGATTTCATTATTTTTTTATGCTCAAAAATTATTCAAACGCTATGCTAACATGGCCAGAAAGTGGAAGCATTTGCTAGCAAGTGAAACTGACAATTTTTGTTTAGCTGCTCAAATTGTTCAAAAGCTCGAAAATGTCGTGCAAACATTTGAAATGAACATTTTGACGGCGCTCTCACGAGGAAAAAAGAGTTTCGCATCATGTTATCCATGAATGTAAGTTAAGTCAAGAATAAGCTGATTAAAAAGTAGGCTAACTTTTGGCTTAGGTTAGCTTAGATGGTGAAAATAAAATGGGCCAAAAAAAGGATTAACTAAGTTAAGTTGAGTTGGAGAAATCGGTCCTTAGTCTTAGGCTTAGTCTTAGTCTCAGTTTTAGTCTTCGTATTCGTATTCGTATTCGCTTTCGTAGTTCATTCTCAATATTAACTCAGAGGGAGATGCAAAAGGGATGCACTTTCGCATCGCATAATGTCATTGATTTCCATGACGATTTTTTAGTTCACTTCAAAAACGGTTTGAGGTGGGTTGTTTTTGCCAATTCAGCTTAAAAGTCCAAAAAAAAACCTGAAAGGATGTTTATAAATGTATTAGAATATTGAAAATCTATAAAAGGGAGGGAACCAAGCTTAACCAAGAATTCAGTTAAGTCTCACCAAACCAAAAAAATAGAAAGAGCATCTGGAGATATTTGACTTCACTGCTGGTGTTAGCTAGCTCTGTTCGACCGTGAGGGATTTCTCAAACCCAACCAAATTCTCAGAGGTCATTGACCCTAATGGAACATATGTATCGTTTGTACGAGTATATCACGGAAGTCCTCAACTTGTCGTTGATCAATTTAGCCATCCCTGAGTTTCTGAAAATTGTTTCAGTGTTCCCGCTCTTGAAACGTGTAGTAATGAAGACTCTTTAAGCCCTGCTGCGTTCGAATTTCATACACCGTCGCACAGTGGTCAATAAACGGAATTTAATGTTCATAATGCACTGGCGCCTTCATATGTCAACAAATTTGATTAATTTTGTTAAGGAAAGCTTATAAAATTTGCAAGAGACTAGTTGAGCCCGATTTTTGATTTTTTATTTGTTTACATAAAATTTTTAGCGAAAAATGCAGAAAAAGTGGCAATTTTGAAGAATATCGATTCTCCTGTTCCACTTAATAAATGTTACACAATAAAATTTAGTTTAAAACAACTGTAGGGTTCTCGCAAAACGAAAAAAAAAATTCACACAAAAAATTTGAAATGTTTCATAAAAAATTTTCACCAAAATAAAAATAAAAAAATGTTGTGTTTTCAGAAAATTTTTGCATATGCAGTTTTATAGACCATTAAATTTTAGTGCAATAAAGTGCAAGTTTCA
>JAPVRG010189137.1:0-11744 GCA_029783565.1 Rhagoletis cerasi | reverse complement strand
ATATAGCCTAAACCGGTCAAAATGAATCGTTTCTATTATTTTTGCCTCCAGTTATAGTTTGTTATAACTAATTTAATTATAAAATTTATTAATTATATGTTTTTCAAATAAAAATTTAGAACATAACGGTTGTGTTTGCTTTTGATACTTTTTGATACTTTTTCTGATTGGCAACTGATACTTTTTTTTCAAGATCGCGGCAACACTGGTCCCAATACGCGAAGACTTTTTACGTGTTGCCAGGAGGTACTTTGTCTTGTCCTTGTTCACCGCTAGACCAACCTTTTCAACTTCTTTTTCTAAGCTGGAAAATGCTGCCCAGACGGATATGGCTTTTACTTCAGTTCTTTATCTTAGTTGACGACATGCATGGGGCGAGAATGATCATAGTTCTTGATTGACTTTTTATGGATGGAGTTAATGCCTTTCTCCAGTGTGTCTGATTCAGCGTGACGCGTACGCACGATTTGACTTGGTCTTAGAGATCCACGAGATGCATCTGACATGCCTAGGGGGAGCTTCTGCTTCAATCAAGTACCTACAGTTGTTGTCTCTGTGATAGCATCCCAATGCGTGATAATATTTTGCTTCTTTACTCTGAACATTTGGGCATCGGTGTGTAAGTTATTCTCTGGCGATATCAGCAAGCGATATCCCGTTGCTATCTTAAGTGGGGCGTTTTTAAAGATCTAAAGAACGATAAAAAAGCGTCACTGTTGATTTTGTAAGGTGAAGTTCCAAAATCAAACAATCATCGTAGTAGTGGGGAGGGAAAGCCACCTGCGTCCTGTTTCTATCTCGAAACAACACCCATGAATGTCGACCACTCAGATAATTTTCAGGCCACTGCTTTAGCCCAGCAAGGATGAAATATTTTCAATATTTTCATAGGCGATTTTGGTTAAGGACAGAATTACCTGCGTGTTTGTGACTTGTACGTGGGGCAGGTTTCCGTGGGTTCAGCAGATACTTCCCTATCTATTTTCCACTTTTCAGGTATTGATAGGATGGTGAGTGACAGGCTGATGACCTCGGTGAAGTTGTTGTTGTAGCGGCACTACTAAGCCCTGCCTAAATCGGCTAGTCCATCAATCGTTGCCGTCAAGCTCAACTAACATTAGGCCCAGGAGACGTCCTGTTTGGACGGAGTCGGACCAAAGGAAGAGCGGTGCTAGCTGAGCAAGTTTAAGAGGGCAGGTCAAGAGGTGGTTGGTGTCGTGGAGGGAATCTTCACAAGCCTGACATATGTATGCATGTTTGGCATATCGGGGTGGAATTTGGATAAATACAAGCTCAGTCGAATGCTGTATCCAGACCTTTATTGAGCCAGAGTTACGCGGATCTCTCATGCCAGCAAAAGCTCTTGATCTGCTAATGGTACCTCGGTGAGCTGGTTTGATCGCGTTGCTTCAAAACTGTGGGTTCCACGTACCGGAATGATTAATTTTTCCGCCGACCAGGAACTTTTATTTCAACAATCTAATCCTGGCAATGAAGACATCCAGCAGTCCGAACATTCCAGTTAGATATCCGACTCTTAACGGCACAATATTAACTAAAGCTGACCGTCTCATAGATTCGCACGCCAAGCTTTTTACGGCTTCCATAAATTGAGTATAGTACAGACTCAGGTTAAAATCCCTCTCTGGCCAACTCTGATCTAACCGCAGAACTTTTTTTTCAACACATGTTAGTATTTTTAATTTTTATTTTGATTTTTTTTTTATTTTGTTTTTTTAGTACGGACACAAATCCTTGGGGCTACTTCCGCAGCACCTATGAGTTACCACGTAAAATAACGCGCGAGTTCGCCGACGAGTACAACAAGTGTCTAATTAGGAAACACAAATGGCGCAATTTCCCGCGCAAGAAAACTGTTTGTAAGAAAGAAGATGCGCCACCGACATGTGAAGGCAAATGCGAAACCGTCAGACGTATCTTCGGTGCAGGTGAGCAAGGCATTGGAAAGTGCGCCAAAGGTAAAGAAAAAAAGGTGAGCATGGAATAATTTTGATTTATTTTAGATTTTTTAGTAAAATATTTTTTTGTTTTCAAACATTCGTAACTTAACTCATTATTTTTCGACCACCAAAAGAAACCTAAGAAGAAAAGTTCGGAGAAGAATAGCGACGACGATTGCGCAGACGTAGTCTTATCATAATCACCTTATAACATTTCTGTTATTTTCGTATATATGTAAATAGATGTATCTATTTTGTAAATCTTTGCTGTAACATCTCATAATTTTCACTAAAATTCGACTAAAAATCCTTTGTTCTGGCTTTTTTCTTCCAAGTATTTCGATTTAGAGTACGTACCGGGCGATTTTACTCCCTACGAAGCACAACACCCTTCACGCGACCTGCTGCTGCAACAAAAGCACGAGCGCGACAACAATATTGAACCCGACCTGCCATTGGACAAGCTCTATTTGGGCGACCATCTCTGCCAAACGGAGAAGCCAGACGTTACGCTTACGCGTAAAATACCGCTGCCTCTAACGCGCGTCTCATCACCTGCGCGCGCCACTGAAACGCCGCTGTTAAGGCACACCGGCCCGCCTGAGCTGACTGTACCACAAACAGACTTGATGCCACCAGTGCACCCAGAAACATCGTTATTGCCGCAAACTGCAGCTCTAACTGATTCCGTTGGACCAAGTTTGGAATATTTTAAGAAGAAATTCGGCTATCAAAATCCAGTTTCGCCTACGGCGCAGAATATCGAGCAAAAAATGCCGCTTAACTCAATTACCGCCAAGCCGAATGAACGCTCTCCTTCGCCTATCATTCCAGCGTACGCCAATTTCGAATTGGCCAAGCGCATGCATCATGACAATTTGGATCATCAACCGCTGCCGGATTGCGTGGTGGATATGGCGTTCCGCAAGCGTCAAATGACTGGCGATCATCCCGGCCTAGCGCTCGATATTGCCCCTTTTGCCACGGGCGTGGGCATTAAGACACATAATGCTGGACCTACGCATTGCACGAAAATGAAAGTGTTTCGGCCGCGCACTTGCGGCGTTGTGCCCAAAGCTTACAATGGCGACTTGTCGCGCGCAATTACTTCCGCGCAGCCGCAGATTAAGCCGATGACTGCTATGGATCTGGCTATAGGCTGGGACTACAGACCCGCCAATCTGGCGGATGAGCCGCAACCACCGCCACATATAGATGGCTCTGACGATACCGCCGGACCAGCCGTTTTCAATTATGTAAAAACGCCGCGCGATGAAACAACCACAGATCTCGGCCGCTCGGCAGGCGTTTTCAATAATACGCTCGGCGAAACAGGCTTCTTCGACAAGGACATAATGCGCCGCAAGTCAGACTTTGGCGGTCGTATGTCTGAACGCGACGCCGACTGCCTTTGTAGCGCAGACGACTGTGTTGCACGTGCGCCACGAGCGCGCAGCATGACACGCGATTGCGCGATGCCAACAAATCGGCTGTGTAAGCAATATCAATCATCGCCGAATATATTGGCCGACGAGGGATACCGCGCGCTACGTCAAAAATATCTTGGCGGCAGCGGTGGTGGTATTGTAGGTTCGTGTGAAGCGCTCGCACCCGAACGCGGCTGCAGACGTTCTAAACACAATGCTGGTGCGTCTGGGTTCTTAAGGCGTGCGCGTTCAAGACTCTGTCACAAGGTGGCGCCTGAGCCACCACACTGCTACCACGCGGCGCCACCGCGCGTCGGCTGCAAAGCACCACCATTTCGAGTGGGCATACCGAAATATGATGCAGCTGGCCATTTTATTAGCACGGACAGTGGCTGCAGCTTGGAGAGTCACAATGCGAGTCGAGTTTTGGTGGTACCGCGCCAGCGTGATCCGTACGCTAAGCGGAATTATGACATTGATACGCTGGTGCCACCGTTTCGTAGTTTTGGCGGAGGTGCCGGAGAGGGCGGCTATCCAGAGCATTGGCGTTTGGCGAGTGTGTATCAACATGCTTATAAGCCGCTGGAGTTACGACGAAGGCCGCTACTTCAAACAGTTTATAAATAGTGTATAGGATATTGAAGTGGTATTACCAATAGGTTGGTTTTTGGATTTAACAAATAAAGTGTAGACAATGGCATAAAGTACCTATGTTGATTTCTAAAGGGAAGGGGTTTACAATTTTATATATGTGTATATGTATGTATATGAATGTGTATATCTTGAGAATCTCCTCGTTTTTTAAGCTATACGCTGACTTCTACCATCTCTTAGACTTTCCATAAAATAACGTAAAGCAAGGAATAGTTTCTTACTTTTTATTGCTCTCGCCAATTCTCATGCGTATCCTTAATACTATTTCCCTGACCACTCTGAACATTGCTCACTTCCAAATGCTTCCGCTGTATCTCCTCGTATGTGTTAAAGAACTGTTGCGTTTCTTGCGCAGCTTTCGTCAGCAGCTCAAACCAAATTGCTTCCGTTAATTCGCTTGCGCCTGCGTACATTTCATTGCGCGGCGTCATGAACACAAGCGAACGAAAATCTTCAATGATTTCTCGCAGCGGTTTGTGAAAAGTTGAAATATCGTGGTTCTCTGCAAATATGTATGTAGATAAAAGATTAATATTATTCAAATTTAATTATTTTACTACATGTTTACCATCAACTTCAGGCAGCAAGAAAGTATTTACTTGCCGCTCGGCTTCTGGTGTACGCGTTTTCTTTTGCTTTTGGTGCTCCGCAGTTTGTCCTAGATATATACGCAGCTGGGAATCTTTGAAAAGCGCACGTAGCATACGATTCATGCGCTCCTTTTGGCTTGGCACAAAATCCTGCCGCTTGGCGCGATTCTTTACGAACAGCACATTGGGAAAGTAGTCACTAACGAAAGGCTTATTGTCATGTGTTGGCTTCATAAGCTCGGCAAATTGCAGCAAACGTATGAAATTCATATTAAAGTAGTCATCCTGCACCACAATCAACAAGTGGCAGATAGTTAGAAAACTTATAATTTGTCGCAGATCATCCAGCTCATTGGTGGTCATGTCTTTGCGGTAAGAGTTGCTCATTACCGGCGGACTATCAAGTAATATCAATCGATCAGCAGTGATGTACATATGTGTGGACTCAGTGCGTGAACGTGCCGAGCACTTGTGGGGCTTTAATTTGGTTGGGAAAAAGCCATCTTCCTCCGCGAAAAGCTTCGTGTAATAATCATAATTTACATCGTCACTAGCTAGCAAATTCAAAACTGTTGATTTGCCAACTCCCTGTGTGCCAATCACACCTACTACCAGAAAATCGGTGTTGCCCTTCATAAGCAACTTGCGTGTGCTAGCGTTTATTACACCCGTCGAAGATATAACAGTGGCAGGACGAGTCATTTGCGGCAAGGGTTCGATTATCTGCACAGTTGCGGTATTTGTATCATTCGCAGTTGCATTAGTTTGAGGGGTTTGCTGGTGCAGTTGCTCTTTTGTAGTAACTGGACTGACACCGCTTAACCCTGGGCTTTGTGATACTTCGCTTCGTGAAACCATTATGGTCTTCACTGGTGCGGCAGTTGCACCTGCAGATGCTTCGACTACTTCTGTATCCTCTCTATTGTCAGCGCGTGGCTTGAGTAATATTTTCGGCTGCACCTCGGCATCCGCATTACGACGAGCTGATGAATC
Organism: Rhagoletis cerasi; assembly: GCA_029783565.1. Taxonomy (NCBI): domain Eukaryota; kingdom Metazoa; phylum Arthropoda; class Insecta; order Diptera; family Tephritidae; genus Rhagoletis; species Rhagoletis cerasi. The sequence continues at coordinate 6,119 of JAPVRG010189137.1, read as the reverse complement.
CTCTTCAACATTGCGTTTGGCCAGAATTATAGGACGCTTATCTTCTGCTTGCTGGTGACGGAAAATGTAAGAAAATAAGTTTAATGAATTCAATTTAACTCTAAGAAACGTACCTTAGGTTTTCGGAACCGTCGGCGCTTATTGTCGGACATGTTAAGAAGTCTGTGAATGCACTTTTGTGAATAAAATTTAATTATTTTCAATTTTCTGCTCCAATAGTGCAACTCAGTTTACAAATAAACAAAAACAATTGCACGTTCAGAGGCGTGCGAAGATGCTTGAGTAGGGTTTCGTGTTTTCCAACAGTGCTTTTAATGAACACACATATGTACATGAAAGACTGCAGAACCAACGAAATTACTAAAAATAATTAACTAAATCTATCATACATATATATCGTTGTATGTTTGTATTTTTCTGTACGAATTATATATTTTAAACACAACTCTAAATTATTCAGGACAGCGGCCTTGAACTCTTCTGAACAAAATTTTTTCTACGCGCCACCCGCTGCTATCAGCTGTTTGAGTGTCAAAAGGCGCTGTAAACAAACGCAAAATCACCACGGCACCAGCTTTCTGACTTTTCTTCCACAAGGAGATTTATTTATTTTTTTGCAAATAGTGCATGGTTTTTTAAAAAAATTGTACCACAATGCCAATGATAGTAATCTCCGGCTTGCCTGCTAGCGGCAAAACTACACGCGCCAAACAGCTGTTGAAAAACTTTACTGACAGAGGGAAGAAGGTACATTTCATCTCGGAGAATGTTTCCATAGCCAATGCCGGTTTCCCGAAAAATGAATACTTTGCGGATTCTCAAAAAGAAAAACAAGTGCGTAGCGATATTAAATCAGAGGCACTGCGGTTGCTCAATAAAGAAGATGTGGTCATCGTGGACGCTGGCAATTATATCAAAGGTACCTTTTAATTCTACTACAAAGACTGTAGTAATTACATACTTTCGTATTTATAGGCTACCGCTATGAGTTGTTCTGTGCAACCAAAGCGGCACGTAGTACGCAATGTACACTTTTCTGTGGCATTCAGGAAGCGCGAGCATGGGAGTTTAACCAACAGCGCACTGGCGCAGATGTGCTGGATGATCAAGTTGACAATTCGAATGTGCCATATACGCGAGAAATATTCGATGCTTTGTGTATGCGTTACGAAGAGCCGCATGGCAACTGCCGTTGGGATAGTCCATTGTTTGTGGTGTTTCCCGATGATGCGTTAGATTTAGAGGCTATCTATGGCGCGCTGTACGAATCGAAACCACTGCCACCAAATCAAAGCACACAAAATGTAAACAAAGAAAAATATTTAAAAACCCAATGATTACTTTGTTTATTATTATTATCATTCTTATAGCCACCACTAAGCGCTACAAATTATCTTTATGAGCTGGATAAGTTAACGCAACAAATTATAGCCGACGTTTTGGCTGCACGAAAAATTGGTAACACCGGTCCAGTGCCGGTGAAGGGTAGTCAGGTGAAAGTAGAAGTGCCGGCGGGCGTAAATGCCATTCAACTGAATCGGTTACGAAGACAATTTCTTAATTATAGCAAATTGCATCATGCGACCACTAGCACGCTGGATAAAGTGCCGCAATTGTTTGTACAATTTTTAAATTCAAATTGTAATGAATAGCTTGGTTTTAATGAAATAAGGAGTTGTATATAATTACCGAGTAAGTTTTTATTGAAAGTCTATGCATATGGTTAATATGTATACAGAATGCCAGCAAGGCTAATGGCTCTCCGCGGTCTCCGCAAAATAAATTAAATAAAAAAAAATAAAATATGTATGCGTGAATATGGCCACGAGTAGCAGGTGATGTTCCCCCGATAGCAAGCTTATATAATATAGCGTTCTTTCACTATTTTCCAAATAATTTTTAATGACTTTCGTACTTTTTTAAATCATATAATTTATAATTTCAACGTCTTTACGCCAACAAAAAATGCAATTAATCAAGTACTTGTTAAGTTGATATGTTTTCAACTGAAATTCAACTTTTTTTATTATAAATATTTTTCTTATTTTGTTTATAAAGGTGTCTTAATACAATTGTATTATTTCATATTATAATTCCTACTCTATTACTATCATAGATGGATTCAAGATAAATAAAAAATAAAAAACCGCATCCAGTTAACTTCATCATATGTGTATGTACATAGCACTACGAGGGAAAAAACTAAATGAAAATTTGTTTTTCACTAATTTCAAAACCGGTAAAATTTGTATTTCATAATTTTTATGAATAGTATGTATTATCAAATAAATGTTGCAACTTTCTAGATTCTCAAATCATATTTAGTTGTCGTTTCGGTAATACTTTGCTTAAATAACTACAAATATACTTTACTATAGTGCCGTGTTTTATGCTTTTGCACAACGATTTAACTAAAAAACATATTCCATGTTAAAGAATTCAATTTCATATGCCTAATATTCAATATCCATACATAGCTACCACTCTATCTTAAAAGAGAGCATATTATCCGTACAATTGTCAGCGGGAGAGTTGTGTTTATATAAACACGTAGTCATACATACTGACTTGCGTATGCATACTGGGATGTGGAAGAATTCGTTATGTGTATTAAAAAAAAAAAACTATAATTGCGAAATGACTAATAACTAAATGTTAGGCAAGATAATACCTTGCGCCTTTTGTCGTCCCTTGAACAGTGACCGCTGACGGTCACGCAGATGCTACAACTGCCGTCAATACTATTGATGCTGGTATGCGTTTCTATAGCCATTGCTGAAGTTATCTTCATAGTGGCTATTGTTGCTGCTACTGCCAACGCCGTCATCAGCATCATCATCGCAATGCGATGAATCATCAACTGCATTTTCCGGCTTGCGGCAAATCCAAAACAAACTCTCATATTCACTTTTAAGCATGGACTGTGGGTTTTGTGCATACTTAGTGCGTACGCCTATTTGGCTACGAAGAAATTCAAAGCCAACCATTTTAATGATTAGCTCCAAATTTTCAAAAGTAGGTTCGATGCTGTTCTCGCCCTGTATATCGCTAAAATGATATAGTAGTGGACCCAAATTCACCCAAATACCGCCAGGTTTCAATATTCTAAAATCAAAAATAAGAAAATTCGATAGTTTCGATGTATGGAATTAAGCATACATAATAAATTATTATAAAAATAGATTCATATATAGGCGCTCGAACTCAATATGCATAAGTGTACACACTCGCGTTTGTATATTTATTGTAAGCGTGCATAATTTAAATCGCTTGCCTACATGACACGGGCCAATTTCGATAAATGAACATACATACCTAAAAATAGTTTCAATAAAGTCCACAATATTATTAGCGCAGTCGATAAAGAAGCAAGTGGCGACACAATCATAGCTGTTAGGCGTTTTGTAGACCTACAAAAAACAAAAATTTCAATTCGATAATAGGCACAGATGTATGCTTGAGTTTTATGAAAATTTGAAAGCATGTTTAAGGTGCGTGACCAAGTATATACCGTTGGATAAAAATACGCATGGACATGTTTGTTAGTTTGATATGTGAATGGATCAGCAAAACTAATTTTAAGCAACTCATAAAACGGCAAGTATTAAACGTTCCTCTTCAAGACTAAATTTGAGTCTTAGTGCAGCTATTAATAATCTCAATTTAGGTTTCAGCTCACTGATTAGGAAAAATATATGGCTTTGGGATGTTTACGTTTTATAGTGGTAAACTATTTATAGTCCATAACACCAAACTAATTTTTTTGACACTATTCTCTTCAAATTATTGCCTTAACATTTCTCTATATATATACATACGTACCTCTAAAAAGTCGCCTGCTGCCATCGTGATGTTGCCTTTCGGTGGATTTTTAGCTGGGCAAATATCAGGAAACCGAATGGGCGCAACTTGATCTGCCATACGTAAATTATTTACATATTGATGCACCCAGGGGTATAGCGTGTACTTATTTTCCTCAGTGCAGCTGTAAAGTGTAAAAAAATAATATCAATTAGAACATGAAACTAAATAAATTATTTTCATACTTACAGATTTAATACAAAATGTGAGGCTATTAGCATAAAATAGGAAAATTCATTGCCTTCACACTCATAGCCACGGCAGGCAAGTTCATAGGTTAGACGTCCAAGCCCAGCGCCCGGTACAAGAATTTTCACCTCATTAAGTGCACTGAAATCACAAGTTTGCATAATAAAAATCGGTATAAAATAACTGAAATCTCAACAATATAAAGCTTACAATTCGCTAGGCTTGAAAAACTCCTCGACCGCATCGATGATCGGTTTGTAAGATTGTTCACGCTCCTCGGCGCAGGATGCACTCCAATCGCGCGCAATTAACTTTAATGTTGATTGAGCCTTTAAAATTTTAAAAGGTTCAACATCAGCTTGCTCTGTTGTCTGTAGCAAGTAAGTATTTAATGTATATTTTTCTACTTTTTGCAATTATAAAATTGCAGTTAGTGTTTTAGTTGTTAGTAGGCAATTTTGCATAAAATACTAATATAATACTACAAGTAATTGTTAAAAGTGTTCTTATCTAGCCTATTAATGCAAAGTTGTTATTAATTCAAGTAAAACCAACGATCAGCTCAATAACTCCCTTACATGTTCCATATCTTGATGCCTAATTTTGGTCGCATGCCCATCGATGTCCTGCTGGGTAACGTACATCTGTTCGGAACCTTCCATGTCCATAAAACCGAAATTGTCGCGCAACATTTTCTTGATGACCTTCTGATTCTCATCGATGCAATCTCTTATAACACGCAAATGATTGCGATACTTGGCCAACATGTCCTGATGACGTTTAGGAAGACTGTTGAGGTAGCTTTCAGTCTTATTGACGCGCGCATAACAGTATTTTCTAAAAAATGAAACCAATACATTGTAGATTATTAAGCTATTACCCTCCCAACACATTTCTGCTGGAGGTGGCATAGTAGAATACGTTCCTGGCAACTTTGTCCCTACTTTCAAACGACAAATAAATTTAATCGTACCAGAGTAGTTGCCTAGTAAACAGCAGTTAACTAAAAGCGCTTCAATTGATATTTACAAGGTTAATGGTTGTACACACATCATGCCTCCCACACAACCTTACTGACAAAACAGCGCTTAAACAGCGGGTGTATAAATCATAGGCGACATCGTAACAGCTGCGTTGTTCCCCTAACCTATGTCGGTATGTACATACAAGTGTATGTATGTATCAGCGTCGCCTTCAGCGTCTAGCTCTTATCACTCAATACACATGGTTTTAACACCAACAGCAAAAAACTAGTGTTATGAGTGGCACTTCTAAAATACATAACTTCATAAAATCCATTAATGGGAAACGGGTCAAAGACCCACTGGACTCTGTCGTCACCGCTTTCAATATGATAAGCGTAAACCAATTATACACATGCGTATAACCTCAAAATTAGAAAAAAAGATCCCATTATAACTGGCACACACACCTCCAGCAGCATCAACATAGAAAATTATCAGCTAGATTTGTAACAGCTGGTACATTTACTCACTGATAATAGCGCAAAGCTGCTATGATCTTCTGCATATGCTTGCGATCTTCCTCTGCCTCTTCAGGATTGAGCATCGGTGGATTTGGGGCTATACTGTTTTCGCTTGAATTAGCGGAAGCTGGCTTTCTTGAGCATGAAGCCTGCTGCGAATTATTCATGTCTGAACACGTTGTTTCGAAACACACTGCAAAACTATTGGCTTTTATTTCCCCAATTCGCTTTTATCACAAATACTGCTGCCACAAAACGATTATTGACCTATGAAGTACACGCGGTCACCAGAATATTTATATATATCCAATAGAACTATTTTAATTACTTCTGTGAATATTATTGCACGATTCCAAAGGAAATTTAGACAAATTTGGAAGATTTCCTGCACAAAATGTTAAAACTGTCTAAAATAAGACCAATGCAGGACAACGAAATGCCGTTCGAGATTACACCACACAGCCAGCACCTGAAAATTCTCAACACAACTAGAGTTGGGTCGTTTCGTTCTGAACTTGTTCAATTGACCGGGTCTTTTAACTGAACTAGTGAACTAAATCTTTGATTTTTGTTCTTTTAGTTC
>JAPVRG010189093.1:0-10850 GCA_029783565.1 Rhagoletis cerasi | reverse complement strand
TTACTTTTCGCCTTGCTACTCACTTGGAATAAACAGGCAGCAAAGCAGTCGTGGGCATTGCGTTCGAGGAACCAACCCAAAAGCTCTTCGGCAATCTCCTGCTTGCCCGATTCGGCCGCATACTCCATAGCGTCCTTGTATAGTTTATCCTTTTTGCACAATTCGACACTCTGCTTCCAGCGGTTGTTGCCTAAACGAATTGAAATAAAAAAATAAGTTTTCACAAAAAAAAGAAAAAGTCAAGCACGTGTGGAAAAAACTTTTGTAGCGAAATTTAAGTCATCAGTATGGACATTATGTGTTTGGAAAAAAGTAAACACAATCCTCAAAAGATGTATACAAACATGAACTTAAAAAAATTAGCTATTCTCTTTGAGCGGCTGTAGGAACCGAGTCAGTAGCTTTGGCCACGCCCAAGATTCTTGGCGTTCTCTTCTTTATTTACGCTTGTAGAGCGATTTGAACAAACTTTCGAAGTTCGATGTCTTTGTATTTTCGCTCTGCGTATTTATCTACCCTACACCCGTTTTTTCCTTCAAAATTTCACTCGCAGTTTACCCGCTTTGCCCCCCACCCAACCCCCACTCACCTTTATACAAATAGGCAGCAATGCGTCGGAATTCGGTCAATTCATGCTTCTCCAGCTTTTGTGCCAATGCGATTGTGTCGAAGTTGTCAAATCCATCGATGGAATTACGCAGACCCTGATAGTCCTCTTCCTCGATAAGCAGCCCGTTGAGCGCCTCGTTGATCGCTTTGTTGTTTAGCGACTGTACCGAACGCAAATATGGTTTCACCAGCTGTAGATGACCGGTCTTCGAGAAGAAGCTCACAGCGCGTGTATGATCCATGCGCGGTGCCAATACCAAAAGCATATCGTTCAACAACAATGGTTTGTAATCCAAGTAGAATTGTATAGCTTTGTAGTAGAGTTCAATGTTGGCCACTTTGGTGATGATGTCCTTGAAGTGACCCTCACGCCAAGCCTCCGTCGGATGTGCCATCATAGCAAGCACTGCATTATCGTACTCTTCATACTTGTCGTAGAGGAATACCAGTTCGGACCAAAGATGTGCCGATTCGGCAGCGCGTAACACTTTTGGAATGTTGACGCGCGACCAAAATAGCTCGAGATGCTCACGCATCTTAGACGGCTTGAATTTCGAGTAGAGTATAGCCAGTTCGGTAAACATGCCCATGTGTGCGCGTTCCAGTCCCAAAGCGGACTCCAACAGCGCAATGAGCTCCTCAAAGTAGCCGCGATCTTGATAGTAATTGATCAAATCTTCCAATTCGTCGGCGTGCACGACGATATGCAGCCCACACATTTGCGCCAGACGGAATTCTTCCGCATCGACACAAGCGAAGCACACCTCCTTCCAGGTGCGTGTCGAATTTGCCTTGCGTGCCGAGTCTACGGCGCCCTGGAACTCTTTCAAATAGACCAAAGTGATAGCGAGTCGGGCAAAGTTGCTCACGTTGTTGTACAACAGCTTAGCTGCATCGTACATGCCGTCGTTGAAGCAACGATCGCCGATCTTCTGTATATCTGCATGATTCGGACCCGAAATAAACTCTTCCAGATCGGCTAGACGGCCGGTGCGTGCGTAGGCATAGATCAACTCGCTTTCGATGTACGATTCGCGTGCCTTCTTGCGCGCCATCTGCAGATAGCGCACCAGGTCGTCCCATGAGTCGGCCTTCGAGGCGACGTCGACCACATCCATGTACGCGCTCGGATCGTCCGCTTTTATGTAAGAGTCAATGGCCTCCTTGACGAGTCCCTGTTGCAATTGTGCCTTAGCTAGTTGCGACCACACGGCCGGCTCATTGCAGCGCTCGGCAAACTCATAGGCGCGCTCTAAGTTATTCACCTGCTCGATGAGCACTTGTATAGCAGAGGTGTTGACATCGAACTTCTTGAAGATGGCGAACGCTTCCTCGTACAATTGATTCGAAATTGCTATATTTGCAATATCGGGTGCATCGTAGTTGTCCAGACGATTAATGTAATCCATGACGCGTGTGCGATCCGCTTTGATGGCGGTCAAGATCAACAAATTCTGCAAGTTGCGATGATCGGAGAACACGGACGAATCGAGGATGATCTTCTCGAGCAATTCAATCAACTCATTGGGCAGATCGGCAGTCATAAAGGCCTTCACCGTCACCGAAATATCGTCGGGATCCTGCGTCTCAGAGAGCGCTGTCTGTACGACCTGGTCAATCAGTTGGCGCTTGTAGGGATTTGACTCGGACAGCACCTCCACCCAGAGTGCGGGATCGCGACGACGCACCAGATAGCGCGCCTCACTCTTGAACAGTGAATTCTCATTGCATACAGCGATCAGTTCGCGATCGCACTGCCCACGCTCGTAGGCCACACAGGCCAAGTGGGGATCGCGTTTCTCGCAGTAGCGACCAACAACGCGGCTATCGTAGTACTGGTTCTCCTTAAGGAAACGCTCGGGATTGTTATTCGAATCGATGTAGATCTTGGCTAGGGCATTGTGCGTAGCAGGCTCGACACAACCGTCATGCACGCGCGACTCCAACCACGGCAACAGCAATTTCAAACGATTGCGTTTCTCCACTTCGGCCACTAGCTCATCGGTCGAGAACTGGCCCTTTACGACAAGTATCAAATTTTTGATAATATCCTCGGAGCAATCGACATCCAAGAGGCCACCCACGACGACAGGCAAACGCGATGGATTCACCTTTTGTACATAAATCTCAATGTACTTCTGCAGATTGTTGCGGTATAGGTAGAGCACCAGATCGTGCACGAAATCGAAGCGATCGCAAACGATGATCAGCGGCAACTGATCGGTTAATTTGGCTTCCTTTAGGAAGTTCTTGACGCGCTCGGCATTGTAGCAGTTCGATTCGCGGCAGATACGCTCCACTTCCTTGATTTGGTTGGTTTTGCAAGCGGCCTGTATGTATTTGAAGTGCACCTCCGGATCCTGTGAGTAGTTGACGATCGAGCCGAGGAAGTAGAAGAGTCCCTCGTACGACTTGAAACTCTCGAAGAGATCGATCAATGACTTGGTGGTCAATTGTTCGTGGTATTTTGTGGCGATTTGCACGCAGATCTGCAAGTTTTGACGTATATTCGCGGTCAACATAGCCTTCAGGCACTCCAGCGAATCCTCCACGGACAGCGTGCCAAAGTAGCTGACTAGCCAGTCGGCATTCAATAGATGCGTATGCACAACGGCACGCTTGATGTCATACAAGTCGGTGTAGTGCTCCAACGCACGCTGCAGCAGACCTGCCTTCTCGCACAGCTGGGCAATGTGAGCGCGATCGTAGTGCGTGAACATGGCGTTGCCGAGTATAGCATCGGCCACCTGCGGTGCCGAAATCAAATTCATTTCAAGCAAACGCGTCTGCAAAGCACCTTCGTTCGGGCGGTTATGCTTGAGTGCGTCCAAGAGGAAGGCTGTGCACTGCTGCACCATCGAATGCTCCATAAAGATATCCACAATTTGGTTAATTTCCGCAAGCGGCTCCTCCTCTTCGGCTACCAGCATTGAAGCGAAACCAGCACCTTGTTCGGGGTTGGTGCGCATCACTGAACGCAAGAGGAAAATATAATCAGGTGTGTAGTTGACCTTCTTGGCGTACAAAACAATCTTTTGGAATTGACCGGTTTCGGCGAAACACTGAATAACCTTATTAGGCACATTAGCGCGCAAGTAGATCGAAAGTGCCAGTGTCAAATCAGATGTCTTCACTAAATCGCCCAGCTCCTCGCTGCATTCGAGCTTCTCCTCTTTTAGCCACTTCTCACATAATTGCTTCTTACCCTGCACCAGCACCGGCCGGCACAATTCCAGCGATTCATACTTATTTAGCTTGCCCTGATCCAGCAGTATGCCAAAGTATTGCAATAGCGGTGGCGTCGTTGAGCCAGCAGGCGACTGCACCTGCTGGAAGCGTTGTATAGTCTGTGGTGTACGCAAAATGCCTTTGGGTGCCAGCGCAGCAACCTTTGCTGCCTCCGCGTACTGACCAGCAGTGAAGAGCTTATTGAATTTGCGCACAAAGAGGTCCTCAGCGCCCGATAAATTATTGCGCACAGCCATGCGCAATGCCAAATCCGGATTCTGCAGTACCGTATTGATGTACGGTATGATTTGCTCCTCATCAACAGTCACCGAGAGCACTTGTCCCTTGCGATTAACACCAATTATGCCGCCACTGGCCTCGTGCGGTGCCGTCACAAAGATCGTATCCGCCGAGATACGATTCATGTAGATGCACGTGGCCGTTTCCATGTCATACAGATGGATATAGCCATATTTGGTGATCAAATAAATGGTATCATATTTGGCGGAAACTTGCATGGCGACCGGGAAATCGCTTTGTGCCTCGGGCGGGAAGAAAACATCGACCGATTTCTTGGGGAAGGGCTGATTGCCGGCTGGTGGAGCGCCAACTTCGATAATGTGCAGCTTGCCGCCACTAGCGGTGCGCACAGCGAAGCAGAAAAGTGTTGAGGGTTCCTTGTTGCCCTCCATCTTGAAGCTGGCGAATGAGGCGGCGTGACCTGTGAAATAGCGAGTAGAAAATGTCAGTAAGTCGAATTTAAAACACACACACGATTTAAATATTTTGAAAAATTCCTTATAGTATCGTTTTTTCTTTTAATTAAAAAATTTGTTAATTATTTTTTTTTTAATACCAGCTCACCTTCAATAGCCTGCGACACCTTGCGCTCCACCGAGTATAGCTGCATAGCGCCAGCGACACGATTCGGCAATGCCGAAATGCCTACCAACAACAACCACTGTTGCGATGGATTGCAACGATAATTGATAATTTGACAACCATTCAACGATGAATGACGATCAAACATTTTCTGCGGTGTCGAATCGCCCTCCATGGACCAATGATAGACGGAGGTTTCCGTGACCAGTGCCAAAGTGTTCAAGGAGATCCACTTCCAAAAGACCACATCCTCGGTCATGGTGTGCGCCTTCATTTTCGATTTCATTTCAATATTGAAGATTTGCAAGGTCTTTTGAGCTGCAAGCCGTAATTTTTTTTTAGCAAAATATCAAAAGTTTTAATTAAAATTTATTATAATTTACCTTTGAGCGCAATAACTTTGCTGGCTGGATTCATGATTGCCGAATCGGCAGAGATGGGACGCCTGGTCGGATTGCTGACATCGTTCATGTCGATGATGACCACTTGCGCGGTATCGTTGACCTTTTCACGCACACAAATGAATTTGTCCGACTCCATGGTAAGAGTGCTGAACGATATCGAATTGAGATTGATGCCGACATTTGTGAGCTGGGTGAAATTTTGTGCGAGAGAAAATATTAATATTTTATGGGTAGCAGAACAGATGTGTGTATATATGTAGGTAGGTGTGTAGATTTTTTTTGGCGATCGAAGGAAATTTGTCCATATTTCAAAATACAGTCCAAGTTTTTCGTAAATCATACGTGAAAAGTTTGTAAAAATATAAATTCCTTTTAACAAAAAAAAAATTTCGTGGAAAAATTAATTTTTTTGCCTTCAATTTTTTTTATTATTTTATATACAGGGTGTCCCAGAAGTAACCTGAAAAACTTGAGAAGGTAGGTGGGGGCTCGCTCCATGATAAAGAAAAATGTTTCAGGTAAGTGTCACCGTTTTTGAAATTTCAAAATTTTTTGAATTTAAAGAAATCGGACCTTTTCATGTATTTTCACAGCATGTAAATTTATAAAAAAAAATTAAAAAATTTAAATTTAACAAAATTTTTTTTTTAGTTTAAAAATTTTTTGTTTTTTATGCAGTTAAAGAAAATACATGAAAAGGCCCGATTTTTTTAAATTCAAAAAAAATTTCAATATTTCAAAAAAGGTGAAACTTGTGCTTATCAGGGAGCTCACTCCCCCACCTAAATTCTCCTCAAGTTTGGCAGGTTACTTCTGGGACACCCTGTATATAATTTTATAAATTTTTTTAGTGAGCAATTTTATTGAGCTTCAGGCCATTTTTTACTGAAATTTTTTTGGAAAAACAACAATAATTTGCATATTGTAGGAGTTAAAATATCTGCTTTTTCGGAGATCACCAAATCTCCCCATCAGACTTCTCCATCGAGTTCAATGGGATACGAACCAGCGACTCCGGCTTACAGAGTCAGAGGTCTACCCACTGAGCTAAGTTCGCCACGTATACTGTTGTTGCATTTTCCACTTTTTTATTTGCCATTTGTATTTTTTCCTTAAATTTTTTAACTTTAATTAAATTCTTGATTTATTTTTTATTAAATTTTCTAATTTACAATATCTTTTTTACTTTTTATATTTTTTTAATTTTTGTTATATTAATTTTTTAATTTTTTTCAACATTTCTTATTTTTGTTTTATCTTTCATTTTTTATAATTAATTTTTTAATTTTTTGTTGTTTTTATTTATTTTTAATTTCCTTTAGCTTTTTAAGTATTTTAATATTTAATATATTTTTTAATTTTTTTTTTTGGATTGAAATTTCATTGAAAATATCATTAAAATGCCTAGTTACAACATTCATTTGAAATACAAAAAAGGTTAAGAAAACTTGAAAAAAATATAAATTTGCTAATTGAAAGGCTACAGAACAGCAAAATCTTATCGCAAATTTAGTACCTTGTTGCATTATGTTTTTTAGTTTTTGTTTTTGAGGATACAGTTCATAAAAATGGAATATAAAAATACAACAATAAACGTTAAACAACTAACGGTACAATGCAATTACCATTCGTAAAATCTTCTAATCTCATTTTTTTTTATAAATAAAACAGCAAATATTTTTAAGTTCAAGGCCAATATTTGTTTACACCGTCGGCGAGCTCACCATGCCGCGACCGCACCCACAGGCGGCATGTGCCTGAAATGCGACGCCGAAAATGTTGATAAATGCACACACAAAGGAGGCCAAGTTTTAGTAAAAATAAATAAATAGACTCAAAATCTAATAGACGATAAACGATCAAATGAAAGGAAAAAAGCGTAGACCATTTTTGGCCAAACTGCGCCAAAGACATACGACGGAATTGCTCTCTCTCCCAATCTCTTTTAACTTAATCTGGCGCAGGCGATATGATAAGCGCAGCGTCAATGCGCACGCAGAGCAGAAAGGCGATGCAGACATTAAAACTTATATTTTGTAAGTGCAATAAACTGCCAATTCGAAAAAGTCAGCTGCTCTCGAAAAGTTTAAAATATGCATTTCATGTCATTTTCGCTTAGATATTTGCGACGCCAATGCCATCGACAAAAGGCCAACGCCGGATGAGGAGATGGAAATGCTTTGTTTTTCTTGCTGATTGCCGTCTGGCGCACAAGCAAGATAAGACGCAGTTGCTCTGCTACTTTGCACTCTCGCTACGCTCAAATCGAACACTCAAAAAATTTTAAGTGATTAGCGATAGCGCAACGCAGCTGATGGCTGATCTCTTCTATAGAAATGCTTTATTGCATGTTCCTTTGTGTCATTCTAGAATGCGGGCATATGCATGAAGCGAGTTAATGCGAATTTGCATTGCAATTATGTAGATTTAGAAAGAATATGAATTTTGTAACAAAGAATAATATGCATACTGTCGCATTTAATTTTTTTAATAATTTATAATAAATAAATTTATTTTCACCAACTTTAATGCAAAATAAACAATACCTAAAGTCTATCAATTAGTGGCTGATGTAACAGAAAAAATTAAATTATACGGATATGTCTTTCTGAAGAAATAATCGACAGTTATTTACACGCTGTATACATAATTCAACGGAATAAACTCGAAATTTAAAAAAGAAACTGAAAATTACTGAGATTTGAACGAGTTTGAGTGAAAAACAAAAATTTCCCTTTAGGGAAAATAAAATTCCCATCTGGGAAATTTCTCATAAATTGATTTGTTTGCATCGGCTTGCCACTGCAGCAAGAACTTTTCACAAAAATTAGTTAAATAAGAAACTTCCTAAGAATTTTACATTTGGAAAATTTTTAAAACATTTTTAAGCAAAAGTATTTTCAAAACAAAGACCATACAACATTTTGTCCTTTCCGCTTCATTTCTGTTTTTCAGTTGAAATAGGAATTCGAATATGTATGTATGTACATACATATCGATGGCCCCGGGCTACTTGATCTCAATCTATCGTATCTTGAGCGCCGTGCGAAAGACTACCTTAACCCGACGTACTATCATATCCCAGCTTTGTCAGACCTGCTTATCCTAACTCAGACGTGCTTATTTTTGGATTCTTAGCTCCATAACTTAACAGCTTACCATACGACACAAAAAAAGGCGCGTCTGAGTTAGGACAGTTTGTCTGACAGCGCTGAGTTAAAGTTACGATAGTTCATCGGGTTAAGGTAGTCTTTCGCACGGCGTTCAAGATAGGATAGATTGACAGCTATCGACCAGTTGAGATTAAGTAGCCCGGGGCCAACAATATGTACATACATGATCTAAGGCAGAGTTAATTGTGGTAAAGCAATATCTAACCGATTGAGTACAATTTTATTTAATCCACACTTCACAAGAAAAAAATTTCCCTTTAAAAATTTCGCAAAAGGGAAATTTTCTCTAAGTGATTTTTTTGCATTGAGCCTAACTCTGCAGCAGCCGGATTCCAATATTAGCTATCGCCAATTTTGGTCGCTAAAAATCTCTAAAATAATAGTAGGCGCGCCTAACAACATGCAACATCTAGTGATATGCTCATCGTACTGCCAGATTTAGCTGATTGTACATTGCAGCTGTTAATTTTGTAAGCTGTATACTTTCAGGTCCCTCTACTTTTCATTTAGAGAATTTTGGCGATGAAAATTTAGCGTAGCGATTGTCAGAATCCCACTGCAGCACGATGAAAACGAAGGAAATTTCCCCTAAAATTTCCCACTTGGGAAATTTTTAAAAATGTGATATTTTTCAACTGAATCTTTTTCAAAAATATATTAAGGCACGTTTTCAATATTTACGCAACTACCCCGGCTCATACGCCAATATAAATTTGGTTATTGACCTTTTGTCCAAATTTTCTGTAGAGCTATTCAAATGAACATAAATTGTTCAGTTTTGTATGCTACCGTCCAACATTCAACGTTTTTTTTGTGAGTAAATAGTAAAAAAAAGCAAAAGCAAAAAAAGCAAGTTGTGAACTTATTTGACTCTTCGCCACAAATTGCGATGACCCAAATAACCTGGTGGAGTGTGTGTGTGTTCGTAAAGTGCTTTTGAAAAGAATATTTTTCCAGAAAAACATGATGAAATAGCAGAGCATAAAAATTGCTAAGAAAGTAAGTAGAAATTCAACCAATCAGCGGCTTTTGGGTATACTAAGGTATGTGAGTACATACATATGTACATGGTACCGCCAAACATACAAGTATTCATTTGAAATACTCTCGAAAGCGAACCTAAAATTGTTTGCAATTAATGATTGAAACTTCTTAATGACCCCGTAGAAGTAATTTTGTAAACTGAAAATTTTCTATTGAAATCTGTACGAAGTCGGCCGGCCATAGGAGATAGTATTATATGTAATTAAATAATATAAAAAGGGGGTTATCATTGTAGCTTGAAATGTTTTTCTTTAATTTCAAAAAGACTGGTGTTTTATGAAATCACCCAACCATTTGGCCATCACAAATTTAACTGCCAAGAAAATCAGAGCGCGCTAGCATGTAGCAAGTGAGAAAACTACAAGTACATGGTAATAGCGGTAATAATGGAACAGCAAAATGTGATTATTGTTATTGTGCAGTGGAGTGGAGCGAATAAATGTATGTATGACTGCAGCAAAGGGAAACCAAATTAGTGTAGTGAATATATACAAATGCAATTGGAAGTACGTGTATAATAAGCAGATCTAACGGTAAGCAGTGTAGTACTCTATGTAATTCAATAACGAAGCGACATTTGGTTAAGAATTTTAAGTAAGCATTATGCATACATACATACATACATCATACTGTATGGATACTCCCAATGAATAGCTGTTGACCGTTGAGCGCAGTAGGTCAACTAGAAAGCATAGTCGAAATGGGCTGTTGATTAATTGGCGATAACAACTGTGGATGTAATCGGATCACTTTTATTATAGAATATTACTACAGCGCACTCACTAAGCTTTCGAAAATTTATACATACTGGATAAAAAAAATGTATGTTTATGGTTACAGTGTTGCACGTCAGTTTGTACCCACATACAATGTACACAGTCACAGTCAACGCTATTTTTTAGCAACTTCAAACTTGCATTTTATTATACATATGTATGTACTAGAATTTAATGGCCTTCCAAAATTTTTTTTTAAGAATTCGAATAAAAAATTCGCTGAATTTTTATAATTTTTGTGCAAGTTTGAAATTTAGATTTTATTTATTTTAAATTCAGCTTTGGAATACAAACTTAAAAAACTTAAAACTTAAAAACAAGAAAAATAGTCAAAACTGCTCAAAATGTCGCACTCCTATTATTTTGTGGACAACTGTAGTTTTAATAATTTGTTTTATTTTGTGCATGCTTTTATTTAAAAGTGTTCGTTGCCTTTACTGAACACAAAATACAATGATTCAAGATATATCGTGGCTCTAAATATCTTTGAACTATTAAATGCAGATAATCCATATAACGCTCGTCGGTCTAGGGCCCACGAAAACGTGACCATCGCACCGAACGCAAACAAATCTTCACGAGATTAATGAACCTACAGAGATAAATCAGCATGGCGCCACTACAGCCGTACGTATACATACATAAATGTAGATATGTATGGGCAAATGACTATACATACATACATAACTGAATGTACTCATTTCTCAAGCGCACCTAATAATTTAATTATGAAA
>JAPVRG010188977.1:0-10624 GCA_029783565.1 Rhagoletis cerasi | reverse complement strand
CAATTATACCCGTAAAGGATGAGTCGAGACTAATTGATCTACAATAATACCCGTTTGAGACTACTTGTGACTAATTGATGCCCAATTGTACCCGATTGAGACTAATCCGGGAATACTCTTTTTAGAGATTAGTCGCACAATTTTTTGCAGGGAAGTGCTAAATCAATTAAAATTGTGTTAATTTGCAATTTGTGAGAGATTTTTAAGTTGAACACTGTTTAAAACTAATAAAATTAAGTGCCGTGTGTTAAATTGCGACAGCCGTCAAGACAGTGCCTCAAAATGCAGCTTTTTCTCCTTTCCCCGCAACGCCACGGGCGAGAGAGTGGGGGGAATGGAGTGCACCGAAACGTTTGCTGAAGCAGCCTCAATTGCATTAAAACGTCCACTATTCACTAATAGATTTGACGAAAAATGCAATATTTTCGCATTTAGCAAAATTAAAACACGTTTTTCGATGTAAAATGGACTGTTTTGGTAGTTTCAACTAGTTCTTCTTTTCTTTCTATTCTCTGCATATTCGTATCCACAAATATCAACGGCCAGGACGGCGCAATTTTGTATTCTATCATTCTTGAGCATACGGCACTGGCAATATAGAAGTATTACATATATGGATATTTATATCGATATATACATATGTACATAAATAAATTTCACAGCCAATTTTGTAGTTAAGCACATTTTGAACATATGAACTATGTATATTTCGATACAAAACAATGTTTTACCCACTGGAGTCTTAATACACGGACCGAAATGAATTGATTGGTACACCTATTAACTTTTTCAGGCGTATTTTTTCAATTCCATAAAAGAAAATCTTAGGCGTGTGAATGCAGCTTTATGCTGGAATGGTATTCGCCAAATACATCGTAACATTTATCATAAACATAATAGCTTATAAACATTTAACAATTGTGGCCAGTTCAAAACCTTCCGAAATCCTTTTTTCGAAGGCTTCTCAAGTGTTGAATTAGCGGCGCAGTAAATTGCAAGGAAAACGTGTTAACAAATTTGAGTTTTTGCAAAAGACAAAAACAACTGGGATTTGTAACTATTTAAGTAAATAAATACGTTCCACTTAGAGTTAATACTTAAACATTTATTGCAATTCTAATTGTTTCCTTTTCCTCTTATATATTTTTATTTGAAACAAACTGTTTATATTTTCATCCGATTCATCGAAAACATCTATGTTTTTATACGATACATCGATATGCATCGATGCAATGTTTCGATGCATCATATCGAAAAAAACATCGATGTATTTTTTTGACTTGCATCCCTAGTATATTAAAATCCGTGTTCGCATTCTTTTCTTTTTGTACTCCGTCCACCGACTTTTTAATTCCTTCCCTAGGAACTCTGCTATAACTCGACCTGATTAATATTTTATTACGTAACGCAAACCGGTTTTCATAACCATACTTCTTGTATTCAAAAAAAGATATATTTTCGATAGTCATAACTTTTTGAACATCTTCACGATTAACGCGGACCGGACAAGATCGTACTTCTGCGGTATGGTTTAAGTCACCGCACAACAAGCATTTAGTTTGGCCACAGGCCGGATCACAGCGCGGTATAACATCACACCGTAAACACCTTCAGAGAACTTATAGAAACGAGAAGGTGCAAACTACTCAGTGGAACATATTTGATGAGACTCTTAACAGAGCTAATAGGTTTCTGTAGTGATATTAACTGATATTTACGTTTCTACAGCGATGTTACAGCCATGTTTCTAGGTTAATTGCATGACGACATGTTAAGATAACAGCGGCGAATAACGTCGTGGATTCATGACATTTTGCGTTCCAAATTTTTGCACCTTCTCGTTATTTTAAGTTCTCTGCACCTTGCCTCTCTGGCTTTACAAAACAGTGCTATATGTCCCAACCGACCACATTTCTTACATTGCTTGACAGCAGGCACAAAATAGTCCACTTCACAAATGCATTTACATAGTTTTACGTACTTTGGAATTTTATTACCCTTGAAAGCAAGTTTAACTGAAGTCGTAGGTTTTAATTCACTGTGGAACTTGTTCTCATTACGAGATGGTATAAGACACCGCAACTGACTCCGCCGGAAATAGACGGGCGACGGTTAAGCTTTTCGAATAAAGCGAAATTCTTAGGTGTCATTCTTGACAGTAAACTGAGCTGGAGGGAGAACATAGTCCAGCGTTATGAGAAGGCATCACTCGCCCTATATTACTGCAAGAGGGCCATTGGTAAAAAATGTGGTTTGAGCCCGACTATATGCCGCTGGATTTATACAGCGGTGGTTAGACCGATTCTTCTTCATGGTATTATAGTTTGATGGCCTGCCTTGAGCAAGGCCTCCAATCTCAATTTACTCAGCAAGGTACAGAGGATTAGTATGATCTGCATCAGCGGAGCAATCCCGACAACGCCAAATGATGCTTTGAATGTCTTTTTGGATATTCTGCCACTAGACCTAGTGGGTCAGCAGATGGCATCTCTTGCTGCACTTCGCTTAAGAGAGACAGGACAATGGGTATCGGGATTGCAGGGTCACTCCTGTATTCTGGATAAATATAGCTTTCTTCCGGGGCATACAGACCGTTGTGCCGAAACTCTGGTTCCGTATAGAAACTTCGTCATGAAAATTCCGAAGTAGGGAGGAATGGTTAGAAAACTTCTATACCCCACCCGGTAGTAGTGATTTTCACAGATGGTTCAAAAATGAACGGTAGTGTGGGAGGGGGAGTCTTCTCTCGCAGCCCTGCCTTGAGCCGTTCATTTCGGCTACCGGACCACTGTAGTGTCTTCCAGGCTGAGGTCTCAGCTATAATGGAGGCTATAAATGTACTTCGTACTGATTTGAAAGGTAAAAAGGTGTTTATCTTTAGTGACAGCCAGGCAGCAATTAAAGCTGTGAGTTCGGTCGCTTTTAAATCAAAAATTGTGCTGGACTGCCGCCGATCTCTGCAGGAGATGGCTAAGCAGAACAGTCTTAACCTCATTTGGGTTCCCGGTCATAGGAATATAGAGGGTAACTGTATGGCGGACGAACTTGCGAGGGGGGTGCGACCAAGCTGATTCTTCCGGGAAAAGAACGCATTGGTATGCCCTCCGCCACTTGCAAGCTGCTTTTAAGAGGATTTATCTATGCTCGCGCGAGCGAGAGATGGATGCAAGCTACGACCTGTCGAAGGTGGCCTAGATGGGATCGAAAAAGGTCTCGAACCTTATACTTTTTAAAGAGGGAGGATATATCTCACACAATTGGTGCTCTTACAGGCCATTGCCTTATAGGTAAACACGTAGAACGGCTTGGGGTGCCTTAACGTACATGCTGCAGAAGTTGCAAAAATTATGAGGAGGAGACCGTTCTCCATCTTCTTTGTTACTGCCCGGCATTATCGAGGAGCAGACTGCGCTTTTCCTTTCTTTAGTGCCCTTGACAAATTGGAAGATTTAAACCCTAGGTGCCTGACGAGCTTCGTCAAGGATTCAAAATCGTTCAGCGAGGGGTTGTGAAAACTCTTAACTGTGATATCACAACGGGCCTTTAACTCTTGGCCTATGTGTGTCCCTGCGTAGCAGGGGCAGCCACACCTACCTACCTAATTCACTGTCTTCTCTCCTATTAAGTCTATTCACTGATATAATTGCCAAATCACTTTCAATATTTTCTAGTATATACTCGACAGTGTATTTTAGTGGTATTTTTCTAATTATACCATATTTTTCAGTCAAAGGTTTTAGAATGTAAGCCAACAGATTTCTGGCTTTGGAATCCTTTTTTTGTAACAAAATTATTTGCATCAAATGCAGTATCAAAAGTTAATTTAGCCCGCCCATTACCAAGCGCCCTGACGTCAGCTAAACCAAAGAGAGATCATCTATCAGTTACATGAAAAAATAAGTTTGAGAAAATCCTTTTTCTTAGGCCCTTTTCATTAGGCAAAACTTCTAAAAATACAATGTACTTTACCTGCAGTGGGATTCTGACAATCGCTACGCTAAATTTTCATCGCCAAATTTCTCTAAATGAAAAGCAGATGGGCCTGAAAGTATACAACATATAAAAAAATCAGCTAAATCTGCCAGTACGATGGACATATGACTAGATTTTGCATGTTGTTAGGCGCACCTGCTATTCTTTTAGAGATGTTTAGCGACCAAAATTAGCGATAGCTAATGTTGGAATCCGGTTGCTGGTCATTCGTGTCATACAATAATGGCGGCTTTTCAACGCTGATCAGTAGAATGTGCCTCGGTTTAGTATTTGAAACTCCCGTACACATTAAGCCAAGCAATTTGTTAAAATTTTGCGCTTAATTGTAACACACACAGCATGCACTTGATACAAAGTTTTGATTCCATACTTTTGTCCATGATACAAAAAAGAAGGTAGTTTCACTTAATGACATTAGCAGTCATGCTGACTTTTGCTGGCATTATGGCATCTCATGAAAATCTAGCTACCAGATTAATTTTTTTATTTTAAATTTTTTTTCAACTGCCTTTGAAAGAAATCGATCGATAAACACGAGATACCAGTGCAAAGAAGCCGGTATACAGTTTTTTAAATTTTCCACGCTTCCTTTTGTCAGGTCAAAATGGCTAGAGGCCTCCGGACTGATGGAGGAAAGACTTTTGAAACTACCAAATGTATGTTCCAACATTTGCCACCACGGATATAAGCATTAGCCAACAGCCGGATTCCAACATTCGCTTTCGCTAATTTTGGTCGCTAAAAATCTCTAACTGCACGTCTATACCTGCTATGGGCACTCTCATACGAATTGTCACTTTTCTCGCATACGAATATTTATCGCAGAGAAATTTTTGTACGTGGGCATTTCATCGCATACAATTTCAGTGCGAACTTGTTTTAAACGTTTTACAAAGTTGCGAAATTTGTTTTTTTTTTTTTTGCTTGGTTGTGCTTTCACAACGTTTCTGTGAATAACAGCACTTCTTTCTCACTTGGAATCAAAATAAATATGAAAAATTAATTGTTATAGTCAGTTCTTCGCATGCGATAGATGGTATGAGATATCTCTTACTTTATATCGTATACTTTCTGCGATGAACGGTCTACCCCTGCGATATATCTCTTACGATGTTTCGTATGCGAGCGCCCATACCAGGTATAGACGTGCAGTAAAAGAATAGTAGGCGCGTCTAACAACGTGCAAAATCTAGTCATATGCCCATCGTACTGCCAGATTTAGCTGATTGCACATTGCAGCTGTTAATTTTGTATGTTGTATACTTCCAGGCTCCTCTGTTTTTCATTTAGAAAATTTTGGCGATGAAACTTTGGCGTGGCGATTGTCAGAATCCCACTGCAGAACAAAACAATACTATCTAAAAGTGCAATGACAACAAATTCCAAGTATTGAATAACTGTGGTGTTGGAAATATACACAATGGATACATTTTTCTTCCAGCCTCCAACTTGAGGAGCTCTTCGAAGCCGAAGAATGCCTGGATGAGTACATGGAGTTTTCGGATGGATATGATCTTAATGCTATTCAATTATTTATGTTAAAATATGGTATTTTAAAGGCAACATGGCGCAATACCAACCGAAGCAACATATGGTGCAATCGCGCGCAAATTTGTGCGAAAATATTTTACTTCCATCAGCACAAACTGAAGCTAACTTCATTATTATATACATTTTTAAGGCGCCGTCAGTATGGGTTTTAGGGCCGCCGAATGTATACGTTACGGCATGTGGGCCGACCTTCTAATCACAATTGTTACAAATTTTAAAACGCTGAAAATTCCTTTATCCGCAAAATATTGTGAAGTCGAGCTACCTTTTTGTATAAGCATGTGTTCATGTATTAGGTTTGCCTTGAATGACTAAGACCCGTTAAAAATAAAAGAAATCCCATACCGAAATACCATCATTTACATTTTATTATTACAAATGTGGCAACGCTGCTAGTAAAGTGAACAAATAATGAAAATTCAAAAAATCCAATATCCGTAAAAAAATTAGAAGTGAAACCATGATAAAAAATAGAAGGTAGTTTCATTTCATGGTACAATTATTATAGGTATTGTCAAGGCATATTAAACAAGGTAGAAGTGATTTTGACATTTCTCTCTTTTGAACACCGACTATAACCCTCATTGCGAGAGTCGTGTGGAATGCAAGTCGTTTTTCGAGAGTCGAATCGTATCGAAAATTTCCCGTCATTGCCTAAAATTTCTACTCGACTAGTGTATTAAAACGAAAAAACTTGGCAGCACTGAATAGTTTTCGACGAATTTCGTCGTTTATTTATTTCAGCACGACAGCTTGTTTATGAAGTGATAAAGTGCAAAAATTAACTAAAAATTACTATTAATACTATTGTATTTAATAAAATATGACTAAACTACGACTATATGATTAACTATTACGGTCTACATTTGCTGCGTTTAAAACTTGAGAGCTTGTGCACTGTTGATCATCAGGTGGTGTAAAACATGCTACCCCTCCGGGATTAATTTGTTTATTAAATTGAACCAAATTAGGCACTGACTCCTCTAGTGGAGAAAGAATGCGCTGCGTAAAAATTCCACCTCCTGTATCTCTTGATTCAGAAGCGTTATGGCGCAGCTTGCTTTTTACTGCATATTTTAAATCATGCCAAACCTATTTGATTTTTATTTGTTTGAAAAAATAAGTAAGATAATCAGTAATATTCAGAGTTATTCCAACTTTATCATTTATAACCTTTTGCCAACCGCTTCCATCACGAACTGGGGGGCCTAAACTGTTGCATTTGGTTGCAATTTTTTCCCACTCGGCTTTTACTTGGCCTTTGGTTAGCTCTTTATTCCAACCCATAGCCAGTAAAGGTTTTCTATTAAACATGCAACCATTTCTTCGGATTGCTGTTTATTTGTCACTTTCATTTTAAAAAATACTCACTAATGGTTACTTCGCCGACAAACAGAACGTTAATTGTAAAAATGGCGTTTATTTCTCGACGTTGCCGTATCGAATACCTTACACAATGCGACAAAAGTCCTGCCATGTCGAATTTTACCAGACTTTCGTTCGACACGACTGTAGACAATGCTAGTGTTGTCGAGTCCTGAAATTTTGTCTAATTTACGACTTACGCAATGAGGCTGTATAATGTCAAATGATGAATAACTTTTAACCCTTTTCAAGTTGGCAATTTCTATTTTTCATTAAAAATAATGGAATAGTTTTGAATTGTGTGAATTTTTTTGTTTTTCGACCACATCCATTTATAGATTAATATACAAAAATGAAAAGGAGCAGGAACTACGAGCGTTGCGCTGTGTGTGGCAAGAGCCAAGACGTTAAAGTGGTGCGATACTTTAAGGCGCCTAGTTGCGAAGTTAGAAGACTTCGTTGGGAGAACAGCTGCGGTGTTCAATTGGAAGACTCTTCCCGTATTTGTGAAAATAATTTCAACGCGAGTGATTTTGTTTCTTGCCCATTGCGGTCAAATATTTTGAAACGCATACCCAGGTGCAGTTCCCATGCCCTGAGATGTTCCTGTGCCTGAAATGCCTGAAGCACACGGAAGTTCATAAGTGACAATATTCTGTTGATGCGTAGACGCAAACTGAGTAAGTCTGCAAGACAAAATTATAGTTTCATAAAACATTTCTTTCATTTTATTTACGTGGTTTCCTTTATGAGGTATTTGTTTCTGTCCATATGTAAATGTATGTATGTGCATATGAGACGCGAATGCAATTAAAATTTTTTGAAGATAATATTGAAGTAATTCTTAAAATTAGTATACGTATATATGTATGTACTTATGCCGATGCGTTTCAATTGATGCTAATTTGTAACAAACACAGCATTCGCACCTCAAAGGGTTAATTCGTTTGTTTACAGTTTTTTGACATAATAACTAGCTACAAGAGAGTTCGAGCTAGTTGTCACTTCTACCTTGTTTAATATGCCTTGGGTCAAGGCGAATTTATATAAGGTGGTGTTATTAGATCAGCTGATTTTGTGTATGTGTTTCGCCTCACGGCTTCTAATGTCAAATTGAAAAATTTTGTTTGCATTTTGTTGATTTTCGGGATGTCGGATTGTCAGAGAAGCTCTCCTACCATATAATAAATAGTAAACAAAAAGAACTTAAGTCAAAAAATGTATTTTGTGGTTGAAAGAAGTTCATATATACTAGTGAAGAAGTAAAAGAAGCACCTTATTTTGGCCAGTTTTGTCTATATTTATTTTGTTTATTTAATATTTAATTTTAGGTATGCAGTTTTATAGCCCATTAAATTATAGTAGCATAAAGTGCAAGTTTCAAATGGCTAAAAATACAGTTGATTTTATTTTATATTTTTTGTTGAATTTTTATAATTAAATTTGGAGTGCACATTTATATGCAGATAATTACATATATGTATAATGAGATAAAAAAAATGTTAAATATTAAATAAGCAAAAGAATTATAGCCAAATAATAATAATAATAATAGATTGGCGCTTACACATATGTTAGTGTTTGACCGAGCTTCTCCTCCGATTTGTGGCGTGCGCCTTGATGTTGTCACACAAAGGGGAGGGACCTACAATTTTACGCCGACTACGAACGGCGATTGTATTTTTATTAGAAGCTTTTTTATGGCAGAAGTGCCTTCGGAGGTTCGCTATTGCCTGCCGAGGTGCGACCGCTGTTAAGAAAAAACCTTTTTCCTAATTTTTTTTTTGCGATGTTGCTTTGAGCAGGGCTTGAACCTAGGCCTGCAGAGTGGAAGCGCGCACTGCTTACCACTACACCACAGCGGCCACATATATAGCCAAAATTTGTAAAATAAAGCGTTTCTGTGATTGCGACCTTCCGACTTCGTCCTATTTGCGACAAAACCTGTGTAATATGATTTGAACTTACAATGATGAAGTCAGAACTTAATTTTATTTTTATATACATACGAACCTGTAGTGGATGGCCGTTCACAAATATTTTTTGTTATTGTGTGATATAACACGAATATAAACATTTCTGTGATTTGAATAGTTTAACACATAAACCCAGCTGATTTCTACCGCAAAAGTGTTGTAAACAAAAAGTGACTTTCAATGTTGATTTGTTGCTATAAGATGAGATTTTTTTGTCTCTATTCCATACGCTTAGTAAGAATTTGTAAATCCCGGGATTAATTGCCAACAATCCCGGGATTTTCGGGACTAAAAAAGACCGCGATCCCGGGATCCCGGGATTAACAGTCCTAATATGGTACATAGGGTATAGAAATATCCCTTTTCCCTAGCAGTAAAAATTTTAGTGTGGACAACAATGATGTTTTTGAAATAAGGCAGATCGGAATATGCGCTCTCTGGGAAGACAATACCTGTAATTATTGCACCATGGTTTTACTTCAAATTTTTTTGACCGATACAGGCTTTTTTGAAGTTTAAAAATTTGTACATTCCATAAGCGGCGTTGCCACATTGTTATTTGTACAATACAAATGATGGTACTTCCGGATGGGAGATTCTGCTGTTTTTTATGGGGCTTGGTATTTTCCGACGTTCCTAGTACCTGATAAATATTAAATATAAGCTCATTCGACGTATCTGACAATGATGTGATTTTGGGTATCTCAAAATTAAAAATGTCTTTGAAATCTGATGACGGGTTTTCTACGTATATTTTGAAAAAAATGTTGTAACACCCATGCCAGGCACCTCCAAATAATTTTTAACAAATCATTGAAGTTCAATGTTTGCAATTATCGCCCGATTTCTAAGATCACAACTATAAGTAAGCTTTTTGAATTAATTGTTAAAGATAAATTGTATTACAGTGTTTCCAGCTTAATTTCGCCCTTCCAACATGGTTTTGCGGCTGGCCGTTCCACCATTACGAATTTAGCTTTATTTTCTGAGTACTGTATTTTAACATTTCAAGAAGGCCATCAGGTTGACGTTATCTACACGGATTTTTCTAAAGCGTTTGATAAAGTATCTCAT
The DNA here is from genome assembly GCA_029783565.1 of Rhagoletis cerasi. Taxonomy (NCBI): domain Eukaryota; kingdom Metazoa; phylum Arthropoda; class Insecta; order Diptera; family Tephritidae; genus Rhagoletis; species Rhagoletis cerasi. The sequence goes on along the minus strand of JAPVRG010188977.1, from coordinate 665 downwards.
GCCATCCTTATTCAAAAATTGTTCCAAATCGGCCTTCACTCAAGCTTACTTCTGTGGTTTGAGTCTTATCTTGACAAAAGAATAAGCTTTGTCAGTGTAGAAGGGGTTCAGTCTAGATGTTTTGTTGCTACTTCTGGTGTACCACAGGGTAGTGTTCTAGGACCATTGCTCTTTGTTTTGTTTATCAATGATATTGCCGACAATATCACATACTCCCGTTGCCTTTTATTTGCTGATGATCTTAAACTATTTCGAAAAGTTCAGAATTCGTGTGATGCTAAGGAACTTCAAGATGATATTGACTCAGTAAATGATTGGTGCTTAAGAAACCACCTGTTTCTAAACGTTAGTAAGTGCGCTGTTGCAACTTTTTCTAAGTCAAACTCCACAATACCTACATCTTATTTTCTCTCCGATTTGCGTCTTAGTGCGGTAAAGGAAGTGAAAGACCTAGGTGTGGTATTTGACACTAAATTTTCGTTTATACCTCATCTTAATTATTTGTTACCTAAGGCATATTCATCATTAGCTTTTATTCGCCGAAATAGCACTAGTTTTACGGATCCGTATACTCTAAAATCATTGTATATTAGTTTGGTACGCTCGAAGCTTGAATATGCTTCTATCATATGGAATCCAATATATTCGGTTCATTCGCATCGCCT
>JAPVRG010188864.1:0-12468 GCA_029783565.1 Rhagoletis cerasi | reverse complement strand
AGTGGTATACTACAAATCTCTTTTATCTGCATTGCATTACGATCCTTAGGAATCAATTTGAAGCTAGAAATCTTAAGCTATAAATCTATTGCTGGTTTTTTCGCGTCGACTATTCAGACAGTGGTGAATTTTCGGATTTTTTAAATGAAAATTCCTTAGAGGTGGAAGTGAATTGAAGTATCAACATAGCGATCAAACGGAAATGGTGTGGACGGAAATGCCGCCTTAATGTATGCATCAATATTGATACTGAATTAAAGAAACGCCTTAAGCAGCAGTTTAGGGATGAGATTGAGATTATGATTAATACCAGGCGAAAAGTAAAGAAGAATATGTAAACGGAGGAAAGAGTAAAGAGTAAAATATAAAGCTGAGATAAAAATATTTACATATCCGTAACGAAACAGATGAAGATGAAGGTAAATTTAATTACTCAATGTAAGGGTAAAGGTGAATATATACGAGTAGATGTAGGAAAGATAGGAATAAAGATAGGGATAAAGATAAAATAAAGTTAAGAATAACGATGAGGATAAAAAACGACAATGAAAAAGATAGAGATAAAGATAGAGATAGAGACAGAAATAGAGATAGAGATAGAGACAAAGAGATAGAGATGGAGATAGATAAAGAGAAAAACTTAAAGATGAAAGTGAAAATTGAGATTCAACGCACCTCAACCCAACTCAACATACCTCAACCCAACTCAACACAAATCAAATTAACTCAACTCAACTCGACTCAACTCTCCTCCTCTCATGTCAACTCACCTTACTTATGCTCCCTTTAACTCACCCCATCTCAACTCATCTCATCTTAACTCACCTCACTTCTACTATCCTTAACTAATGTCACCTCATCTCACCTCAAATCGCTTAAAGTCACCTCAACGCACCTTAGCTCACCTCACCTGAAACAGAGCTGCGTGATTTTGAATTAGTCAAATCACAAATCCACAAATCAAATTTATTTCTGAATTGAAAGTTGCATCAAGTCCTATATAAATTTTATTTGTGATTTGATTTGTAGACCAAATAAAAAATTAAATTTATTTGTGATTTGATTTTTCAACCAAAAAAGAAATAAAAAGGATTTGTGATTGGAACCGTTGACCAAATCAGAAATCAAATTTATTTGTGATTTGTTTTGTCAAACAAATAAGAAATAACATTCATTTTTGATTTGATGTGTCAACCAAATAAGAAATACAATTTATTTGTGATTTGATTCGTCGATGAAATAAGAAATCAAATTTATTTGTGATTTAATTTGTCAACCAATTTCGAGATTTTTGGGATTATTTCGGGATTTTCGGAACTTCATTGAGATTTTCAGGATTCTCAAACAAATTGATTCGCGATAGAAACCAAATCACAAATTTTATTTCTTATTTGGTTGACAAATCAAATCACAAATAAATTGTATTTCTTATTTGGCCAACAAATCAAATCACAAGTCACATATATTTCTTAATTAATGGCAGATTTTAAATAAAAAAAAAATTGAAATCACGCAACCCTGACTTGAACTCACCTTAACTCGCCTCTCTTCAACTAACCTCCACTAACCTTAACTCAACTCAACTCGACTATCCTCAACTCACCTCACTCCACCTCACCTCACCTCCACTTACAACAAATCAACTGAACACAACTCTTGATCTTGTCTCACATAACTTCAACAATAAAAATCAAATCAGAAATAGAAATGATTCTTTGATTTGTTCTTTGATCAATTTAAAATCAATCAACCTAGTGTCTAGGGGTTGGTTAAGTTCAGTAGAGCGAAGCATACAACCATCAGGATTATGGAGTTATTAAGAAATGAACCCAGAGAACGTGCACTTCCGTATTGCGGCCCAGGCGCACTCATTATTTATTTTTATATAAGCTATCCTGTTATACAATTTTTTCTGCACAAAATTTAAAAACGTGCTATGGAAATTGCTTTTTTGAGTTTACCAACAATATTTGGTTGTTTGTAAGATCTTACCTGAGATATTATTCGGCAATGTTAGGTACAAAGGAATGCACATAATTTCAATTGAATAGCAGTGTATCCATTTCGTTGTTGAATTTACAGGCGCAAAACTGCCGAAATGGTTCGTATATGGTCTTATAAAGTTATAGTCCCTAACAGGAACAGTTGTTTAGCTTTAGTTAAAGCAATAAGCGAAGGATACTGATACTGATGGTGCACGGATTGAACCTAACTTGGTGATGAAAATACTGGGACCGACGTATTCGGAAATAAGTTTTAGAATTGTAACTATAAAAACGGGCAAATACCCATCCAAATTCAAAACTGAAATTTTTGAAAATTGAACCTGCGAATGATTTCACAAAAAGTATAACGAGGCCACTATAAACATTAAGTTGAACAGCCAGGCAGCATTAAGAGGCTTAGACTCATGCAGAATGGTGTCAAAGCTAGCGAAGAGTGAAAATGTGTACTGGACGAACTAAGAGCCCCTAACAAGATTAACTTGTGGTGAGTTTGTGGTCCTGAGGGCTTTGATGGCAACGAAAAGTTTGATACTCATGCGAAGTGCAAATCCAAACAGAGCCTGTACTCAGCCTTACTGTGGCCCATTCACAGGATACACGGCAGAGCTTCAAAAAAAATGGAGCAATTTTTACATAGGTTGCAACTCATTTGCGTAGGTCAAGGTGTAAAGGGCTAACGAAAAAATTTGTAACGCCCTCTCGTCGAGTGTCTGAGCGACTGCTTAAACTTAGTCGCAAGAGTGCAAGCACTCTCAGTAGATACCTGGCAGTGCCGCCTTAGTAAAAATGAATTCTCTGAGGAAATGAACTGCAGATTTTGAGAGCTGGCAAAGAAAACTCCAGAGCTTGCTTTCGAATAAGTAGTGCTAGACTTATATACCTTCGAAAAGGAATATCGTCTCCATCCAGAATAGAGAGCATGACATCCTGCAAAGTGCTTAGCTTTGTAAAAATTCAAAGGATGGCAAAAGAGGTCTAGCTACATAGCAGCGCTTATAGCCTTATCATAATAACAAAGGAGGTGCTAAAAGCAATTTCTGAGCCTTCAGTGAGTGCAAAATTTTCATACACGTCGCATGGATTGAGCAAATTTCACACAAATAAAATAAGTAAAGATATAAATTTAAAAAAAATAAAGAACGATATTAGCACGCAAGTACAAAAGTTTGCTACATACTTTATTTCTGCAACTATTTTTCCAGCTAATTCCTTTTTTATCTAGATTGCCTTTTTCGTGTAATCTTGATCTTTTTTTTTGCGTTTTTTATGTGTACAACATGTACAACAGTGATGGTGCAGAAGTCATTAGACGAACTTAATTTCAGATTAGATGGCAATGATGAAAGGAAAACAAACACAAAAAAAAAAAATCAGAAAACTACAAATAGAGATTACATAAAAAAGGTAGTGCAATAAAAAATGGTTACACGCTAAGAATAAAGCACAACAAAGTCCAACGTTAACGAGAAAACTTGATAAAATAATTTTAACAGCAAAATAGAAAAATAAGTTTAATGAGGCAAAGTTTGCGTTGTAGCCACAATAATCAACCAGAAAAAGAAGAAAGTACATGCCACAGGTCATGTTAATAGAAATAAGTTAAAAAAGTAAAGAAAAAAGCTTAAACCACAGAAAGCGGCAGAGCGCTTGCACAAATAATGGCGTTGGGCAGGCAGTGAGTGTATAAGCGAGTAAATTCCCAGCTGCCAATAGAAAGGAAATTAACTACATATAAAGTCCCTCAACAAGGATCAGCCAGTTGAGCGATGTGGCAAGCCAACTGTAATCGCAAAAGCTACCCGTAAACACACACTCACATACGCACATCACTTCGACTGGGTATTCGATTTGAAGCGGGGCATGGCATTAGGGAAAACACTGGCCGCCGGAGTAGCGCAGATCAGCAAAAAGATGCACAATGAATAATGTGTTTGCAATTGTATCTATGCACGCAGGCGTCCACTGGTCGCTTTACTCGACGCACGATGCTCAAGCGGAGTACACTAGCTTTTGTTAGGGAAGTGAGAAGCCAGTTGGAAACGTTTGCTGTAGTGCTGAGAAGAGAAGCTGAAATATGCTACCCCGAAAAACTTTCATTGCAGCAATTATACTTCGAACTATGTATTTCAGGAACTTGCAATTTCCTATAGTTTTACCTAGTATTGCCTTCACTGTGGTACTTTCAAAGTAACCTTCCCTTTATCATTTCTAAACAAGCTATCGATTTCCTTTTGGGTACTTCATTGTCTGTGCCATCGTACTACTATATGATATCAAGTCAGCGCCATGAATGCTTATTACATAAATACCCCAGGGATCGTTCAGACTGTTGTAAATATTGAAACTGAAATGTACTTGCAATATATGTACGCGTAAATGCTATTCAGACAGCTGTTGCGATTATGTACATACATAAACACATGCATAAAAATTGATATCTGCAAACAAGCTGCGCATCAAACGCCTACTTATGCGTATAACAAAAAGAAAAAAAAAGTGTAGGCATTGACCTAAGAGCCAATTCGATGTACATAATAGTCAATAAGGACAATTTTTCAGAGCACAGTTGCGTTGCCAGCATAACCATGGCAACAAACGGATTCAATAAAAAAAAACAGCAAAAATGGCAAACTTTGTACGCAGCTGCCGAGTATGAAATGCAGTGGTGATTGACACAAAATGCCATATGAGAAGATTGAGTTGGTGATGAGTGGAGTTGAATTGAGTTTTGCTGAGTTCAGTGACTGAGTCGCCTTGTCATCGCCCATTAGTTAGGCCAATAATCAAATAAGCCAAATCACAGTGATATTTATATGTGTATGTGTATGTGTGTGTGTATGTGTGTGCGTTTACGAAATTCCTTTCTTCATATGCACGCGCACACTTTCTTGTGTGAAGCAGCGAACTGCTTTGCTTATTATCTGTTGTTTGACAAGTAAATATTCTTAGTCATGCCAGCGATTCATGCAGCCAAATGCAAACTATGTAGCTTCAATATGCTGATGCTGTTATATTCATAGACATATTTGAAATACCGTTGTGTGGTAGCTAAAAGCTTTAAATACTATTTTATGCCAGATAAATACAAGTGAAATCACACAAATAACTCAAGTCATCGAATATTTTGCGTACGCGTGTGTGTGTATTCATGGCAGCGGCATGCCTTTGTAGATGGAGAATAATTTATATTAGCTTTGTTGTAATTGCTCTCTAAAGTATACATCACTTTTCTTGGGCAAATATTCTAGCGTGCCAGTTCTATTTTCTTATCCTTCTAGGACAAATACTTTGAGTACTGACGTCTATAAAGTATCGGCAGGAATCCCTACTCGTTTCGTGACACCAGGCAGGACAATTCATTTGTTCACACACACAAACAAAAGCCTATGTTGCCGATATTCTTATCATTCTGTGTATCGACATTTTATTGACGCATATCGGGATTACTATCAGAACTTTTATGACTATATTTAGTGCTTTATATGCACATCGAAACTGTTATCAACATGTGCGTGTAAATACCGATAAATTCATCGTAATTTAATCTTTGTATGTATCGATGCTGTTCAGAATTGTTTTTATTGTTCATATGAATAATAATATTGCCATATCGATGGGTTAGTGCGAACTTGTGTTAAGTGCATATTTTGTCGAAAATGAGTTAACTGCATTTTCTGAAGCCTTAGCATGTTACCTACCTAGTTTGCATTTTTTAGAATCGAGTTATCAATAATGGCGGCTCTATTGGCAATGTAAATATGGCTATTGCGCTCACAAGCTATAGCCTCTAAAAGACAAAATATGCTCTCTTGAAAAATTTCAAATTTGTCACTTAACACAAGTTCGCACTCACCCATCGATATTGTTATCGATATATTTTTCACTACCTTTGTCGTTAGCTCTAGGCATGATTTGCGATTTTCTCTCAAAATAACTTGATTTGTATTATTCTCCCGATCGCATAAATTTACCACCTCAAGCAATTAAATTATCGATATTTTTGTCGGTGAATCTAACAATATCGTTTACAATGTGTTTAAAAATATTTTTTCGCAAATGAATAATACCCTTAGTCGAAGTATTTATTATCGATATCGATTTTAATCGATATAATTATCGATATATTTTTATCGGTCGTTACAAAACGCCTAAAAGTAGTGTTTAGTTCATATATCTTCGACACCAACTTTTTGGGTGCTCTTTTTAGCCCGGCTTGACATAAGCTGAATATTTGCAGGAGGGGTTTCTCATTATTCCTTCTTAATATTATTCTACTGTTCGCATAAAATTTACCACTTTTATTGATATATTTTTTCGATAGTTTAGCCGTTGAATCTATCGATATCTTTAAAAATGATTTTAATCGATACTAATGTTCAACCGAATAATATTGTACTTTTTGTCGATATCGATTTTAATCGATATATTTATCGATATATTTTCCTCCTCCAATGCCGTTAGAAAAAACTTACCGTTAATTTTTATTTAACATATTTTCGATACAGACTTTATGGATGCTCATTTTAGCCCAACATGATGTGTTTCTGCGGTTCGCTCTCATACTAACCTGATTATTTCCAGCTAGGGTATCTCATTATTCCTTGTTTATTCGCACAAATTTCATCACGCCTGATTTTAATCAATAAACATATATTTATGCTCATTCACTTCATACATAGCTAAAAAAAAAATATAATTTTCCAATTCGTTGAATTTTATTGACATGGTCGTAAGAGCAGCAATGAAGGCGGCAGTTTGATTAACCATTGTTGACATTGATGTGAACAAAAACAAAAACAATTTGTGAAATATCAACTGGTAAGATACATATATGTATAAGATGCTCGTAGCGCCAGAGTAGTGAGTCTTTGGCGACAACTTTTGGCAGCTTGGAGAAGGTGTGCAACTTTAGAATGCAATTTTATTGAAAATTGGTTACTTAAATTGTAAATCTTGCTGAGTTTACTCAACACTTCTAGTATCATATTTACATTTATTATTTAATTTATTTAATTAAGTTTTATTTAAGGATTACGCTTGTTAAAGCATAGTATTCCACACTCGAGAAAAACAAAAAATTCTTATATAAAATGCTCAAGAAATTAAAAAATCTTTTCTGCTATGAAAATTTTTAAAATCAGTATGCAACCCTCAAAAAAAATGCTCCTATACTTATTTATTTTTTCAAGAAATTTTACTGCAATGATAAAGTACTTCTTCAAGTGACCGACCGAAAGATTAAAAAACTGTTCTTGAGATTTTTCTTGAAGGCTGTATACTGAGCTAAGAATATTAAAAATTGTTTTTAGTTTTCTTCGAGTTGTGGTGCTTCCGACTTCGTAAGAGTTTGATGTATTTTAGAAGAAATTTCCGTAATCCCTTGCCAAACTTGGTTTGGAGACAAGCCGGTTTAAGTGTTGTGCGAAGAAAAACATTATTTTTTTTTATCTATAATGGATTTTATATTTTAGATCAATGGCACCCCTTTTTACAATACGACAAACCTAGTAGAGCTCTAGATACCCGGGCATCGAGCAGTGCGAGTAGCTCGATACTCAACTGCTCAAATGTTTGTTCAAAATTTTCGAGCTTTTGAACAATTTCATCATCAAAAGAAAATTTGTAAATTGCATTTGTCATTGTATTTGTTCATTAAAAGCATTTTTTTTTTTAAATTTCTAACAATATTTGCATTATATATATATAATTTGAAAAATTTAAAAAGTTGTTAACAAAAATGTCAATATAATTTAAAGAAACATTGCTCGAATTAATCGAAAAAACTCAAATTGCTCGCGCTCTCGCTCGAAAATTTTCGAGTGATGAGAGCTCTAATACTTGGCACCTTTTGTAGCTTTCTCTTTTGAAAATTATACTTGGATTTCAATGCCCTTTTATACCACGTAAAATGTTACGTGCTTACCTGCTCAAACCTTTTTATTTTTTTAGAAGTATGGCAACCCTTATAACTTTATAAAGCCTGATTTTTTTTGAAGATTTTTGAAGATTAAGACGAGAAAAACAAAAAAAAAAACTTTTTTTTCATACTTTTCCTATTGGTAGTTTACGCTTTTTTGAAAAATTCATACAAAAATATAAAGTAGTTTCATTTGCTGACATTCGTTGTTGTTGCACACCATTTGACTTTTAATAAGTTTAGGACATCGTATCAAAATCATGCTACCAGATTCACTAGCAGATATATTTGTTTCAGTGCCAAGGTTCGGATTTTTTTTTTTTTTTCAAATTGTTCCGAAATCTCAGGTGAGGGTATAAGACCGTTGACTACTTTGGAGTAGAAGTACAGAACGGCACTATGTATTCTTCTCATCAGAAAAAAATAACAACTTAACGCGTACATATTAAGTATTAATAAAGAAGCTTATGCTGGTATTCAGTAAGTCAATCTCATATCAAGTCAATAAATTTGAGACTATAAATTAGTGACTCTTTTTGTGACGAGACCATTTGGGTATTCAGTAGAAAATGTCACAAAAAAGTTCACCGAAAATAGTGTGGTGAAAACAAACAAGTACAGTCAGCTGATAGCATTAATGTACGTCATTTTGGTTCAACAACAGCATTGGCCGAGTCAGTAAAGCCCTAGCGTGCTATTCGAGAGATCCTAGCTCGAGTACTCGAACAGCGGAAGTTTTTTCATTTCTCTTTTTCCTTTTTTAATTTAATTTTCTTATAACATTTTTAATTTTATTGTTTAAAAAATATATTTCATTTAAATTTTATTTAATTTTAATGATCTTAAAATATTTAAATTTATTTGCAAATGAAATTGTTCAACCAATTTTTTCCCCTTTTTTATAGTAAAATAGAAAGCAATTATTTTTTCAACCATATTTTTCTTTTTGTGACCTGCCCAAAGCCAACTGACAAATTAGAGACTTTTTTTGAGACTAGAGGCTTGAGACAGATTATTGAAAACCAGATAGTCTCAAAATCGATTTTCACCACGAAAAGTCTATATTAGTGACTAGAGACTGCTTACTGAATACCGGCATTAATCTTGCAGTTTAATTTTATGTAGCGTACCTAATATATTATGGTTTATTAAAAATACTGTACTGTGGGATCAGTACCACTTTTTGTATTCTCAGAGTTTTTGGATAAAGATACATCGCTGCATATAAACATATGTATATGCCTGAAACTATGCATTTATGGTCACAATCAGCATCCACCTAAGATGCAAATTATTGCAAATTTTTTTTTTTGATAAAACAGTTCCCTAAAAATTAAGCCTATGTGCTACAAAATATGTTTTATTTTTACTTAAAAAACAGCTCGGTTTAAATAAAAATATTTTGTAGCACACTGATTTTATATTTAACATCTTATTGCACTTTTCATAAACGCACAAAATAAAATCCTCTGATGTATTGCTTTATTATTATCAATATGGCAAGGCAGCTGAAAATATTTTTTGTCAAAAAGTTGTTTACTGAAACTACCTTCTTTTTTGTATCATAATACAAACCCCAAAAAATTCGTTTATCTTTTTATTCGGATGGGCTATCCAACTTTTCAATCCACAATCACGTAATTACTACCACCTCCAACTACTTAAAAAAAATGTTAATCTTCCCAAAATTTGAAAATTTTCATGCATTTTCTAAACATTTCCGCACACAACTTACCTTTTATGAAATCCACCGCCATCTCCAGCCCGTACGAATCCTTGTCACAGTCGTCCAAAATGTGCGCACCCAAAGTGATGTTCGGCAGCAAGCTCGCCTCGTTGATGCGATCGATGGTATAGAGCATCGCCTCCAGTGCCTGTATGCCACCCTGTGGCATTATTGGCCCGCACATTATGGTGTCCTCGCGTGAGTGCACCATCATTAGACCGCCGAGTATGACATCGCCTTCGACTATAGCTTCGCGTTTCACCGGCCAATGCCTTTGCGGCGCTGCGGCCAGCATGCGATGAACATGCTGCTCATAATTAAAATCTTCAGTATCGGGCAGCGAACGAAATACTTTACCACCACCACCAACACCACCACCATCAAGGGTGTAGCTGTTGCGGCTAGCATGTGGCTGCAGAAGGGTGGGTAAGGTCACATGACGACCGCGATGGCGTCCGGAACGTGCAGCTGCATGTAAATCAATATCGGCAGCAAAGCTCTGCCACCTATTGAGCCCGGTGAGAAGTGGGTCGGAATTGTCTGTAGCGTAAGTGGGTGTTAAAAGCAGGCCATCGAACGACCTAAGCGGCAGTGCAGTGGCAAATTTGGTATCAAACTCGTATGCTGCTTTCGGTGAAGCCAACTTGAGCCGCTTACTCTGTGTTTCGGCATGCACATGATGTTTTTGATGATGTTGTTGCTGCTGTTGCTTTAGCTTATGTTCGGCAGATTCCATATGCTGCTGTTTGGTTGGAAAACTTAGTTTTTGTTCGGCAGATTCCATATGCTGTTGTTTTGTTGGAAAACTTTGAAGTTCTTTTTGGTGTTGAGGGAAACTGTAATTTTTGCGGAGCAAACTTTGAGGCACGTCGGCTGCACTCACATCTGTATTCGTTGCAAATAAATCAGCAATATCAGCACGCCGCAGTTGCTCATCGACAATATTGGGTTCATCCTGTTGGTATTGCCAGTCGCGTGCATCTTTCAAGTGCATAGACGGAAATTCATTTTCATCGCTGCTTGTGCTCTTCACTTCCACACCAAGCAAACGTTGTTGATTTTGCTCCACACCTTGCTGGATTTGAGGTTCAACGGTAGCTGTGCCACGTTGTCGATGGAATTTATGTTCATGTCGCCGGTGTTTGCATTGCAAGTGCCCTGAATCTATGCTGTCGTGACTATTTCTTAAAAATTTCGCTCGCTTGTTGTGTTGCTTGTGGTGGTGTTTTTGCTTACCCAGCTGCTGCCCTTTAGGCTTCACATGTTTATGTAGCCTCGCATGCATGCGATGATGTCGTTTGTTCTGTTTGCCTTCCGCTTGTCGTACATCTACACGTGACTTATGTAGCGTGCGTCGTTGCTGCTGCCGCCGTAAATGACGTACATTTTTGTGTTGCTTGTAGCAATGCATTGCCTGTTCCTGTTTCCGTTGATACTCTGCATATTGCGTGTCTCTAGCCAGTTCATTCATATTCGGCTGGTTAATTTTCTCCGCCTCCACCTTCATGCGCGCACCTTCCGCTTTTGCGTTTCTAACCTTGGCGTCAACATCATTTTCGCTCTCCGTGCTGCTCGCTTGCCACCAACGCATTTCCGACTCGGCTTCTGTTGCCGATCCCAACGCCCACTGTTCGCTGATATCGCCCACGACCTGGTCATTAGTCCCATTTCCATCATTTCCTCTTGCATGCCTCATTAACTCGGCAATATCTTCTGTAGCTTTAGCTGCCTCAATATTTTTGCTTTGTTCTTGGGCGCTCAGTTGCAATGCAGCTACAGCGAATGTGAAATGAGCAGCGGCAATGAGCAACAGCATGACGTTGTACAAAGTGGGTTTGCATTTTGTTGTCATTTTCAATGCTTGTGCTTGCGTGATTTTTACTTTTATTTGTGCGTTTGTTTTCATTTGATTTACGGCGTAATTGGATGGACTGCTGTTATGATTTTTAGCTGAGAGAATTACGTTGTTGTTGGGATATGTTTTCGGTTCACGTTTTGTTGCCCGCTAAAAATTCAACTTAATTTGATATGGTGTTTGCGCGACATTTTGGTGTCGTTTTCGGTACGTGTGTCTGAAATAAGTTGATTTTGCACTCGCAGCTGTCGTAGATGGCATTGTAGTTTTTTTTTCGGAAAACAGACCATATGTTTACGTTATGACTGCGGAAAAAATTCCACTCGTTTTAATACGTCATCTCACTTTAGCTCAAGATTTCTGTACTTATTACGGTATTAAATTTCATCCCATAACGAGAACGCTTTTATTCACTTCGCTTTTACTTTTGTTAGTTTTAGTTCCGAGTGATTTTTCAAAATTTGCCTTTGGCATATTTTTCTGAATATTTTTAGTTACGTACTTATTCATATTAATTTCACTTTTTAATGACAAAGAATTCAGCATGTGTTTACATAAATAATTGGAATGATACTAATTTCAGGCTAAGCAGCCAATGGTGGCCTATTCGAAACTCCCTTAAGCTGTACTAATATTTAATATAATAAGAAAGTATTTACTTGTTCTTTTGATGGCAAACTCAGTAAATACGTCGACAAGACTTTGCCGGTTACACGTTATGCTTTCAAATATTAAAGCTGCCCCTCAACATACTGTACCGAATACTTACTATAGAATTGTGCTGATCACATTGATGCTCTTACTAAGATGGATATCTATTACCTTGTTTATACCGACACATAAAGCGCTTTGACTCAGTTCGCAGTGATTCAAAACGGGCGCATAAACCAAATTTCAATACACTTTTGAATTTCAAAGCGCATTGAAATTGGTTTATGCATCCGTTTTGAATCACTGCGAACTG